>OX376342.1:18248430-18420203 GCA_947369235.1 Udea olivalis
ATAGGGTGGTGCATTATTGTATACTGTTGCATATTGTACCTAATATTGTATACAGTAATTTCGTAAGTATTGTTGAAAATGTTTACAAAATACGAACCCCTGAGTTCCTCTGAAATCAATATCAAAACATTATTTAAAACCAGTGAAATCTCTTCGCTGTTTAGTTGCGAGAAAAAGAATTTTCTTTCTTGGCTCTTTTTCTTGTTTCTTAGTTTTTATTGCTCCAGTCATAATGTATCTACTTTCTCAAGGCAGGATTATTTAGTGACAAGAACAAACCAATGAACCATTAGTATTATATTTTTTGACGATTTCAATAAATGAATGCCTGCAATTTGACATGTAATTTTATATGAGAAATAAAATATCTATCTATATATCAAATCAAGGTAAAAATGATCAACCGTCACAAGGTTTTAAGAGGTTTGAGGAAAAGTAAGAGCTAAAGAAAACAATGGGATGCGCAAAAAGTTAAAGGTCCAATCGTTTATTATGGGCACTGTTATGGAAGCTCACACGAAGGCACATAAGAAGAGTTACAGCACTGCTTCCAAGTGATACTCCCCATAACATTCCAGTAGACACGTAATCATATACTTCGTGAACGCAAGTATCAGCTATACTTAAAATATACTTGTAAGGGCATGTATCATAATCTAAGGGCATGACTTTCATGTCAGAAGATCTTACTAGTACATACATACATACTCGTACCATCACGCCTTTTTCCTAACGGGGTAGGCAGATAACATATCTTTCCAGCCCTACCAGATCGTCGTGCGTGCTCTCATCCCGCGTTACCCAACGTTGCGTACGAGTCTCTACTCTATTCACGCTTCCGCATGCGCGACTATTATAAGTAACGAACTGTGCGCTTTCGCAGACGATGCGAATTAGTGGTAAGACACGATTTGTTGGAGACTACCTCAAATACTAGGGATGCAGTTGCAGCCTAATAACTAAACAAAGCCTTAGTTAGTTCCATCTCTACCGAAAGCAAAGTAAAAGTAATTGTTGCGAATGTAAAATTGAAAACGCAAAGATTAATAAAATAACGCTACGAGTAACTTGCAGCGTTAACAATACTTTGATCAAATTCATTCTCTCTAGTATTTTTATCTTTAGGTAGTTAGTTATTGGATTTAGTATATTGCCAAAAATGTCAATAAAGAAACAACAAATAAAGAAATAATAGCTCAATTAGAAAGATAAATATTATGAAAATAAAATCCCGTACACCCCGAGTGCGCTCAAACCAAATCAGAAGTATTATTTCAACAGATAGTTGCTGAGTACATGTGGGATAATTGACAATTTAAAAATTCAATACTGATAGTTTATTTAATTTACTAAGATAAAATAATGATGATAAAAAGTTATATCCCAGGTAGGTTCCGAAAATAGGTAGCAGAATTGGCAACATCGTCACTTAAAGCATTATCTTAGTTGAGTATAAGAGACATTCACATAAGAGGTTGCTTAAAATACTACATAATTACTTTTTTGCTTTTTTCAAGAAATGGGTAGAGTTCAAGAAGGTGGCAAGGGTTATTGTGATGGAACCTGATATTTTGTCCTGCTATATTTCAGTGGATTTGACACATTCAGCATAGTTCTGTTTCAGCCGCGTGTAGATTTCACTATTACGAGCGATACAAAAACCATTTGGTTTAAGTGCAATAATCAACTTTTGAAAAGAACTTCCTTGATTTTTTTGGTAAAGTGGCAACCTCTTCACTATTGAATGTTATTTTCTCGCGTAGACGAGAGTGTAATGGACCGAATCAGACCACGACGGACGCACTCACATGAACAAAGCATGTTAACGCTCATAATATGTAGTACGCACAAAGTGACTTGCAATGATAACAAAAAAAACGACGAAAAATATTGAGCCTACTGTGACGCGGAAATTACGAAATTTTTGGAAAGCCTTACAAGATCAAAACTAAGTTATGAATGACGGTCATGTGTTATCTATTTTGGATTGACTGTAGTTTTTTCGAAGGAATCTCGCTTAGTTATTACAACGTGTTTAAAAGGGTCAGAGTAGGCATAAGATTTACCTGTTTCAGCTTCGTCATGGACCCATAAAGTATTTTTTTTAATTTCATTGGAGAATATTTTTAATTTGCCTATAGGTATACTTACAACTTTTCGTTTCAATCTTCAATTCCTTAAAATTATATGATTAATTGTCATTTTTAGCTTAGCACATTGTTAAATGAAAGAACTTTTAAGTCTCAATAGAAATCACACTTTACATTACTTATTTTTACATGTTTAGTAGTTGATAAAAAATATTCAAAAATCAATTTAGGTTTTCAGATTTTGGCCTCTATATTTTACTAAAATGAAACAAGATTTTTTCGGTGGCATTTTTCTAAAGATAGCTTTCCATAATTGTAATCATCAATTCTCTTTGTTAACACTTTCTTCTAGCTCAAGCCTTAGTTCTGGCCCGTAAACTGTGTATTGTAGACTCTAAGGTTTTATAATTTTCTTTAATTTCTATTTAATTCAGTTTTACTGCTTAAGTAGCACAGTTGGGTACGAATGTAATTTTAAACTTCTTGTGGCCTGTAGTTTGGAAATCTCACTACCTTAACACATAAATATATTAATAATTTTACAATTTCGATAGTACTTGCACTGTTTGCGATATTTATTTCGCAGAAAATCAATTTCGTGACTAAAAGCGAAAATTTCATTTTTTAATTTCTGAATGTGTATCATAATTACGAATTATTCATTTTATTACTTATTATAATGCTTTTGAATTATAGCTTGTGAGTAATTTATCCAAAACAATAACAAAATAACCAATAAAATACATATTTGTCGGTGACATAGTGAAAAATATGACACGGACGGACGAGTGATACTATCACTCGTCCGTCTACTTTCTTTTAAAGGTGGCACTTACTTGTGTTAGAGCTGCTCGTAGCTATTACAGCGGCGAAAATAACAAGAAGCACTTGAATTTTCTCCATTGTTTAGTTCACAACTAAATTAAAATGACAAAACTTTTCTTTTTCGCGCGTTTTTTAACACTTTATGGCCAGCGACAATGTTTTTTTTTTATCGCACAAGTGAACGACCGGCGCGTACGGCCTGTGCGGGAGCAGTGATGTCCCACTGACTACAGATTCTTTGGATGAGTTTGAACCCTCTCCTTTCTATCAGACGCTATGTCCGCAAACTATTGTTTTGATTGTATTTGATGAGGATGCGGCTGATGTTTTTTTCTTAACCTAACGACGCATGACGGGAGTTAATGCACTCAGTAAATTGAGACGTTTACTATTTGTTAATTTTCTATTCAACACAAGGTGGTCAATTGACTGGGCTGTTAGTGCAATGGCAGCGATCCTGCCTTTAGCACCGGAGGTTATTATCTAAGTATCTATACTAAAATAATAAAGAGGAAAAAATTTGTTTGTTTGTATTGAAAAGCTCCGAAAATACTGGACTGATTTAAAAAATTCTTTCATCAATAAAAAGCTACATTTGATGATTTTAGGCTATATTTCTTTTAATTTAGGCTATATTTTGACTGGAAAGACAGTCTACGCGGGCGTTTAAGTATATATTAAGAAATATTTAATATGTTTATCAGTCTCTGACACCCATAGTAAAAGCTTTGCTTAGTTTGGGGTCAGATGATTTTGGTGTAATTTGTCCTATAATATTTATCTAGATATATTTTTTTTAGTTGGCATTTGATAATCATCAACGAATTCTTTTAATTTCAAAAGGAATTTTTGAAAACAGAGCAGGAACATTATCAACAGTGTATTATCTCTTTCATCTCATATTGTCAGTCATTGTTTTATGAACATACTATGTATACATTATTTTATACTTTATTTGTTTCTATACCATCATTATCTACCTTCTTTGTAATACTTAATATTTTCTCTCTTTTTGTGCAATAAAGAGTATCTTATCTTATCTCATTATTAGGAATTTTTAATTGCATTTACAAAAGAAGGTTAAGCCCCTCGATTCAGAACGAAGTTGGCAAGTGATGCGGTAAATTCGATTTATTTTAGGTTCGTAAATAACCTGCTTAATGGAAGATAATTTTGTATGTGAAGGATATTTTCAACAAAATAATATTTAACTTCTGAAATTACAAATATATGCATACTTACCTAGAGTTTTATAAAATCATCTAATAATTTCGATCTTATAAAAGAAACCCAGTCTTTCATTATAAGTATTATCATACCTTGGTTTAAGTAAAGTGCTTGAAATTATTTGAACTGTCCACTGAACAATCCAGATTCATGTTTTTTTTTAATTCGCCAAAGTGGTTAGATTCTTTAGTCAAAACTTGAACAGATCTTAATGTCTTATATGTAGATTGGTTCACGTACCGTTACCTACCGGTTTGATGCAGTTCGATCTGTATCAAGGCTTGTGGGTCACAAAAAAGTGTAAAAGTAAAGCTTTGGAAATTAATGATGCAGGTGAGGCAAAGTAACAAAGAAAAAACGTTACCTACTTCGTTATTTAAGAAACTGTTTTTTGTATCGAACACGATAATCTACACCAAAAACTACTGATCTGATTTACAGCATTTAATTATAATCCAATACTATCCTAATGATAGGAAATTATCACAATAACAATAATTGTAAAAACTTACTTAATATTTTGGTTTAGTGGCTAGTCAACCACGTTGTACGTAGGTAATCCACAGAATACATTACGCTCGGGCTGTTGCTTACTATGCTACAACGTAGGAACCTTTTAACCATCCTCAGAAGTGTTTCTTTTTAAATTAAGGTTAGCATGCACACAGATATGGAGAGTTTGAATGATTTGAAAGAATGCGAAACTAAATCTAAGGAAAAAACTGGTTCCCGAAGCTTTTTAAATAGTTCACATAAAACTCTTAGGGGTTTCATCTTACTGGCTGCTACCAATTCTTTGCTTTGTTTGAGAATAAATCATTCTGGACTAGACTACATTCTAGATAGGACTTTGTGTAGAAAAATATATTCTGGTACCTTCTGCCTTAAGTTTAAGTAAGTTTACTTAAGATGAGTAGATTTTATCTACAGTTTAAAATCACTATTTCACCTATGAAAATCTTTTACGAATAATTGAAATAGGTATATCAAAAGTTAAAAAATTCATCTTCATCATAGGGTACATCACTGACGTCTGCAGTTCGAAGTGAAGAGAGTTTAAACCCTTCCTCTTGTAACTGGTCCAGCTTCGGTAGCTCCTGTTTAATTTGCTCTTCTACGTTAATTTTGTCCAACTCTTGTTGTATTTTTTCTTTTATAGGTTTTTCCAACGCGTCCATTATTTGATACCGTAGCAAATTGGGTAGAATGTTCACGACAAACTCGATAAGGTAGTCGAGAGTTCCAGCTCCATCGCAGCGTACTTGAATATTCCCCACTTCAAGATCCAAGTCTTGGAAGACTGGTGTTTTTCTCGTGTCGAGAGGTTGAGCTACAATCAACCTCCCGCTTATGTACTCTACTGAGAATGACGCTGTGCCCGCGCGAGACATCAACCCACCTACTGCTACGATCTCCCACTGAGTTCTGCCTTCAAGTTTTTGGGTACCAATTTCAAAGTCAGCAGCTAGCGTGTTTTTCTCCATTTTTAAAGTGATATTACCCACGCGTTGAAAAGATGATATGCCAGTGATCCAAGTCTGAGACAAAGTAATCGAGAAAATGCTCACCGTTGTGTTGTAGTCCTTGACTTGATAAGGATCAAAATTCATTTCTCTTACTTTTTTCCTAGCATCCGCAACGACCATGTCCAGTGGGGATATAGAGTTAGGGAATTGCATATCACCGGTGACTCCGTCTAGCCTCGAGTTTATTTCTGCCCGCACTTTAGTGTATGCTTCTTTGAGGATGTATGGTTTGATTGTGTCGAAGACAAAGGTGCCGACTGAGTTGATAACACCCTGGAACATGCTGCCAAAGAAGCCGAGGTTTTCAAAGTTGACCGCTATGGTGCTGAAAGAGATGTCTATATTGATGTGCTGAGCCCTGAGCTTCCCGTCTCTCTCGACGCCGAGGTTGGCGCGGGCCTTCACGACGAGGCCGGTCACATCAACGGTGAAGGGACCTTGGGCCCGGTTTAGCCACGTGGCCATAGTGTAGTTGCCTCGTGCCTGCAGCTTGTCTATGGTCATCACTGCTTGGACCTGCAAGGAAAATGTTTCTAATGTGAATCAGTCGCTCCACTCTAACTGAGACATATTGGAATTTCTCTCATTTATTAAGATACTCCTAAGCCAAGACGAACGTGTTTACGTGCTGTACGTTGTTTCGTTTTTAGAAGTGATAGCATCTACGGATTGACCCATCCAGCACTAACATTCATGTAATGAACATCTGTTTTCTATACTAACATTATACAGGGCTATTTTATAAACACCATCTGAATTGAAATATGATGATCTATGGAGAAAATGGCAAAACACGTATTTTTCTATTTGACAACCCTTCAGTACTAAAATGTTGAGTTATTCATGTTATTATAACTACTCAAAGGTATTAAAAAATACTAGTTTTGTTGATACTGCGCGACGTGAGTGGCGGCGGGCTCGCTATTCAACTCCCCCCGCCCGCGCTTTATTCAGAAGTAGAAATTTAATTTCGAATAAGTAACCACGCCACACCGTGCCGTACGGCACGAATAATCTGTTCGAAAAAAATATATTTATGTAACAGTTAGAGAGACCTACCCTTTTTATAAAAAAGCTGTCTTCGATTGATGCCTAATGTCTGGGAAAATTTTGGATGGTGTTCATAAAGTAACCCTGTATAAAGAGGAATAATTTGTTTGTTTGTCAATACAAATACGCGTAAGCCTATTAAGTAAAAGGCTTCGAAACAACTGAACCGATTTTGAAAATTCTTTCACCAATATAAAGCTACATTATAGCTCTCGCAAATCACGAGCGCGCGTGAATTTAACGAAATTAAACTTTATGATTTGGTATTAAGAGCGTCGGCACGATTGTACGCTACCAGGGAAGCCGCGGGCGAAGCCGCTGACGGACAGCTTGTTATTGAAGTGAATAAGTATAGTTTGAAGATTTAAACAATGCTTTTTAAACTAATTTATTGTAGGGTTCATTTTCATAGAATACTCGTCAATATGACGTACAACGCGTGTCATGACAGTGGTGCTAAATGGCGCTCGAAATGTTACTGTTTTATTATAAGTGGCGCCACTGAAGCGCTTCGTAATTTGAAGGCGGCCCTTTTACTTGTCCATTGCTTGGGTTGCTCACCCTTCTGTCCGGTGAAACTGTGACAGCCGTCAGCGGCTAAGGTCAGTATCAGTACTTAACATAGTATGTGGTATGTGCTAGACACAACAGAAAAACAATACAATTTACCGTCGGACTATGCATCGACAGACAACCATAAAAAAAATTTCTTTTTCGTCCAGTCTTGCCTTAACTGCCTCATTGTTTTTGACGAAACGGTTTCTCGCCTTGACTTACGTTTATTTCGTATCAAATGAGTTTATTAATACGTTGTGTCCAGGGTCCCCGGTCTAGTCACTTCAGGAACCGATCTTTCCTTTGGAAAAAGTCGTGACCTGAATTGACTCGACTGGATTGACTTTGGCTGGGTCTGGGTGTGCTGCTAGACGCCCCTGTTTAACTTTGTGTCGAGTACCTCGTTACACAGGGATATTTATCCCTATTTCAAGCCATGACAAGTGGTGTGTTGCCTGGCGCATATTCATTTATTTATTTACTGATTAATATATCTTTAGGACACGCTTTACCTCCATAGCACCGATCTCAGCATTGACGTACACGATCCTGAACTTGCTGATGCCGTAGACGGCGGTGTTCTTGAAGTGCAGTGTGGTGCCAAAAGTGAGGGTCTGCTTCATGTCAGGCACGCCGTAGGGGTCAGGCAGGCTGGCGCCGGGCACGCCTATGGGGTCTGGCTGCTTGAAGTGCTCTATCACTTCGAGGATGTTGTCGCTGAGCTTCTTCTCGCCTTCAGCGAGGCGGGTGTCGGTGTGCACATCTTCGGGATCATCTGACGCTTCTGGAAGTAGTGGCAAAGCGTTTAAAAAGTCAAAGTCACTGTCGACAGATACAGAAAGCGTCGGTGCACTTAGAACATAAAATAAGATCGAATATTTTTGCTGTCCTTCAGGTTGACCAACCCAACGGATGCTTTGCATTATTGTGCTTGTCAGTCTCATATTCTAAAATATAAAAAAAAGGTTGAGAAAAAATATATTTATCCATTTTATATGTACTTTAGTAACTTAAAACATTACTGTGCTTGTCAGCCTTATATCTGGACCTCACGACCACTTTCAATCAGGTGGAGTGAGGTCATCTTGACTGGCACTATTAAAAAAAGAATTACTGTTTTTTTTCTAAAATGTTTTTAAATTAGGTATACTAAGGAATTCATTTCTGAAATTGTTTTAATAATAACAATTATCAGATAGAAAATACAAGAGAGTGATTACTTCATCCTGCGCACAAACGAGCCAAATTACCAAAGTTTTGAATAAGCAAATAGACAATATAGTTATTTCAATGGAAATAAAACGAGTTGACGACACTGAGACACTGAGTTACACCTAAATATTGGATAAGGAAGTACCTCGTAGATTTATGTTGCGGATGGTATCCATAAAAATGAAGTTATGTAAAGGGTTACTATCATAGGACATAGAAACAGATATTATGTGCTTTTTACATTCAAAAAATTTTAACAAAAAAAAAACAACTTAAAAAAAACTATTCCAAAACAAAGCACTTAAAAGTAAAGAAATAATTGCGTATTCTTCTAAAACCTATACGAAGTTTTTGAAGTTGGTTTTTTTTTTCGTTAAAATTTTTGTTTATTTCTTGATTTTCAGTTAATAGTTCTTATTTATTTTATACATAAAAAAAGTATCGTCCAATTGCTCCTAAGAATTGAAGAGTTCCGTTACTTTCCCATGGATCCCATAATAAGAACCTAACACTCATCAAACTACCCTTGAAGTATATCTTTTCCAATAAAAAATAAGCATCGAAATCGGTTGGCGTGTTAATGAGTTATTCGTCCATTTGTCGCGCATATGGTTTATCTACATTTAAGACTTATATGGATCTCCCATGGATGCCACTGTCAGAATTTGACCAAATTAAAATGGGACCACACGGTCAGCATCAGCTTTCAAATAAAAAAAGAATTATCAAAATCGGTTGGCGTAATATTGAGTTACCCGTCCATTTGTCGCGCATTTTGTCTTTCTAGATTTAAGACTTATATGGATTTCCCATGGATGCCACTGTCAGAACTGGACCAAATTAAAATGGGACCACACGGGCACCATCAGCTTTCATATAAGTAAAGAATTATCAAAATCGGTTGACGTAATATTGAGTTATTCGTCCATTTGTAGTCCATTTGTCGCGCATTTTGTCTATCTAGATTTAAGACTTATATTGTTTTCTCATGGATGCCACTGTCAGAACTAGACCAAATAAAATGGGACCATTCGGGAAGCACCAGCTTCCAGATAAAAAAAGAATGATCAAAATCGGTTCACCCAGTCGAAAGTTATGAGGTAACAAACATTAAAAAAAAAAACATACAGTCGAATTGAGACCCTCCTCCTTTTTTTGAAGTCGGTTGAAAATAATGAATTCAATCAATGTGTTCACCTCAAAAATAATAATAGATTCATACTTTAATATTTTGTGACCAGAGACAACACGTAGCAAAGTATTAGTCACTAAGATATTAAACCTAAGTACAGACTGTAACAAATCATGTGTCATCTCATCATCAACATAGTTGAAAAATGACCTTTATTGCATTAGCTTTAGGGGGTATCAATCGTCAGTGTATACGCATGGCCATAAGTAGATCACATTACTTACGCTGAATCCCAATAAGTTTACGATCTTCACGATGGTTAAATAGTGAATTTGCGTATTACTTAAGAACTAACAGTAATTTCCTCGTCCAACTCCCGATGAATGTAAACACAGTATACGTTGCGCACACACAAGACAAAGGCATTGGAATTTGTTGACTGATCATAATCCATATCCTTGTTTGGCCTCCGATGAGCACTTAACTTTATTTTTTCCTTTTAACTAGCACAGATACGCACCTTGGCTATGTGCGAAGCGGTGACAAAAAGAAAAAAGAATGAGGGTCCGTATCAGCATCCTGCCAGCGAGGTCCGTTACCGACTGTCGCATTCACATTCCCGACGGGAGCGACTGGGGTCACAGTTTATCTGTGATCGGAAACGTCATTTCGAGCTAATTTGTTATCGACAAATGAATATTGACTGTGGGCACCAATTAAGTGGGTATTTGCAAGTACGGAGCGCCTTAATTGATGTGGATTGGCAAGACAAGTGTACTGTGAAAATTTACAGTAATAACGGCCATAAAATTATCACTGCATGCTAACAAACGGATCATTACAACTACAAACTTATTATTTGATAGATACCTATAAAAGTATGTAATTTGATTGAAATGTGCCAACTAGCGTCCTAAAACAAAACTTCGCAGTGTTGGGATAGCTTTGGTAATGTAATTTACCTAAGCCGTAAATAAAACTACATCTTTACCTATACCTACATACATACAAAAAATCGGATCTGATGAATAAATAAATAAGCTAGGTAGTTATATAGGTAGGATTTTGGAACATTTTTGGATTTTGTCTTGTTCACACAACACCAAACAAAACAACATTGTTACATGAGAAAAATTATATGGACTTGGCTAAAACTTCATACACTCATATTATAAATGCTGGATTAAGATACGGTATTTCGGGTAAAAGGCTGAAAAGGCAAAGTTCAGAACAACAAATAGTAAATTCAACAATTTCATTCATTTTATGCATTTCCCGTACGAATTCTTATACTTGACTGGAATCAAGACCACGATTGCGACATAGCAGGCAGTGTCATTACCGCAATAGACTTAACTGGTGAAGTCGATTTAACACACAGGAAAAAATTAACCTTTGCTGGCCGGATGTGATTATGTTAAAAAAAACAATCTAAGAGGAGTAACATAATCTTCAGGACAGCTTCGCCTACATCAGAATCTCGTTGGCAAACCTTTAACACTTTGTAGTTATAGTACTCTCGGCGCCTGAATTGTTAAAAAGAACGGTGCTGCTGAACCAGTGACTTGCTAAAATTGAAAGACATTTACCGAATCGGTTGACTATTAACATTCTGAATCAGGGGGACAGGTTCTCAATTACACGAGTGTCTAATGGATGACCCTGCCGTATATCGTAGTGATCTACGATAGCTTAAAAAGTTTACGAATACATGAAGTGAAAAGTGAAATTCAAGGACCGTATAAATCAGAGCTGAACTTATGGTGCGGAGGACGACAGGTCAACCTTTATAGAACTATTGCAAAATGGGTTTCAGTCAGCAGGGGTGCTAAAATAAATGACAATTTTCATTTGACGTGGCCATGACGATGACATACCTGAGTATAACCTGGCAAAATTCAAAAACCTCTTCCGCCACAACGAATGAAGGTATTATGTAACATTTTAGATTTATAGTGACAGTAAAAACGTATTTGGATAAAAACCCCTGCTTCTTTTAGGTTTTCACATCGACAATATAGTTTGATGCATGACAAAATAATTTATTTAAGCAGAAGCCTCATAAATTCTGAAGTTAATTTACCTAAAATGAGAATAATTGAGTGTGACAGCTGTTAAAAAAATATATTTTAATAAATTCGGCATAAATCTTAAAAGTAATAATGTTTATTGTACTTTTACTACAAAGTGTAATCCTAAAAAGAACCTTTTTTTACTTCTGTCTAATGCTATAACTAATGGAGTATAGCCGAGAAATAGTTGCTATTACTAGGAAAAATTTATAGATCATGAAACCTAGTCTCACCCACATCCTACGAAACCGTTTCTCTCGTCAAAAGATGGCCTAAATAAAAAAAATAGCCTATGACAAACGCTGATAATGTATAACGTACCGATTTTAAAATCGGTCAAGTACATAGTTTCGGAGCTTATTAATTGATTTGAAGTTTTATTCTGGCGATCATCGTTTGATAATAATCATGTTTTATCCACTCCAATAATAATATTGCGCTGACCGTGCTGTCTAACGAACGAATCAGATGAATGTGTAGTGTAAGAAGTTAAAGGCGTTTGCCGACACGCAGGCGGCTATAGGTAGTGTTACCGAACTATCGTAGAATTATCGATAAACTGTCGATAAACTATCGATAATATTAATTGTTTTGATTTTAAGAATGACCTTAATATCGATAGGCTGAGTAATCCCCGCAAAAGTTTATGCTATCGATAGTATAGATAACTATGAACTTTACAATACTATTGACGTAGCTCAAAGTACTTACTGCTACCATTGATAAGATTGCTGTTTACTAATTACTAGCTGTTGCCTGCGAATCCGTTAGCGTATAAACGTAAAATAAGAGATTTTGGTTAAAGCCTCTCTTAGTGTTACCCTACAGTCTTCTGGGTAATGTGGGAATTCCTCACTTCGTACATAGTACGGACTACGGTCCAACTACCCGTGAATGTGAATTTTATGTTCTTGTATTTGAAACATTTTTGATTATGTTTGTGTAAGCTATGTACCTATATTGATAAGAGGAATTGCAGTACCTAGACAATGTGATGGTTTAGGGGTACGTAGCAAACAATGTTTGAACGTGAGAAGAAAAATAAAATAATAATAAGGTGGGTTTTCACTTTATATTTTCTTGTCTGGGTTTTAAATTATCAAGACGTGTATACTAAGTAGTTATTGCGTAAGTACTAAAAAATACATTCGTAATCATATCAGCAAACTGTTAACTGTACTACCGGAGAAGCAACAGATACTTATAATTCCATGAAGGGTGTCGATTAGTGATAGAAAAGACTTAGGCATATTAGCCTTAAGTTTAAAGCGCTGAGTTTTTTTTTTTGAGGCTGATTCATAAAATAAGCCTACTAAGAGTTTCTCACTGAAAAAGAGCTTGAGTCTTTTTTTGGCTCAGGCTTTTATAAAGTTCGAGCCTTTTTTGAAGTCTGGAGTCGTAATTAGAGTTCTAGCTCATTTATTCATTAGTTATTTATGAAGATATTTATTTGGTTCGTTTGGATGAAATAGTGGGTTATTTTTATATCTACTATTATAGATATTTTTCTAGCCTTGGAACTGTTTCCATTATCAGGATTTATAATAATTATTATGATACGTTTCTAGCTATCAAATCAACATTATTTGTATTGTTATCTAACGATAGCCATTAGTCGCATCATTTACATATCGATAGCAACCGATAGAATAATATCGATGGTCGTTATTGTATTGGTACTATCGGTAGACTATCGATAGTATCTATATTTGACGTTTGACGTGCAACACTAGTCAAGCAGTCAATAATGTTCTCTATGTAGTCAACAATCAGTACGGCAAGCGATGACTTAAGGATGGCGGTCGTGAGTGAACCGAGATAACAAACGACTGATAAACCTTTTCCCCGTATCCACAAACGCTAATCAAAATTTAAGCACACCTCAAATTGATGCTGCCCTGTCACATTTTGTCGATAGAAATGAAAGGGACAGCTTTACACATATTATGTACTGCTCAGCATTGATTGACGTTTCCGGATTCGGGCTTTAGTGTTAAAAACGCCACTAACTAAAAGTTTATTATTTAAATTTAAAAAATTATATGAACTAAAAAAAGTAGCCTGTTGGAATAAAAATATCCTGTTATAGTTCACGGTATTACTCAAAGGAAGCAATTTAAATTCTATGAAACGAATTGTCATTGCAACGAAGAAAGAGTTCGTCTGCTTACTGGTTAAACTATGTAGATAGTTGAACCGTTCTCTTTTTTGCTTTTTTAAATAGTAGCAATTAGCAGCTTTCGATGAAAAATAGAGCATTGAAAATAACTATTAGATAAAATTGTTTTTTTTTATAGTGCCCGTCAAGATGACCTCACTCCACCTGATGGAAAGCAGTCGTGAGGTCCAGATATGAGGATGACAAGCACAATAATGCAAAGTAATTACTGAGCTGGCCGTACACATCTTGAAGGCCTACCCTGGCACCAGATGGTCTGCTGCAGGGCTCCGTTAGTCGCCTCTTACGACACCCACGGGAAGGAGATGGGGCGGTGGAAAGTATTCTTTTAAAGTGCTGCCACCAGCACGGCACAGTGCCGTTAACGGATAACTAATTGAACTTTATGAAATTTAGGATAGCTCGAATTTGAAATCATAGTTACTTTTGATTTGCAAAACAGTTATCAGTTTGCCAAGTTGTGATACTAAAGCGTGCATTCGAGTTTAACTTTAGGGAATACAAAACTCTTTTCAACCGACTTAAAAAAAAGGAGGTTCTCAATTCGACTATAGGTTTTTTTTTAAATGTTTGTTACCTTATAAATTTCGACTGGGTGAACCGATTTTGATCATTTTTTTTTATTTAAAAGCTGACACCGACTCCAACAATAACAAAAATTGTACCTACATTATATTATTGTATAAGTTTTAGAAGAATGCAATTATTTCTTTACTTTTTAGTGCTTTGTTTTAGAAGAATTTTTTTTTTTTGTTTCTTTTTTTTCATTTGCTGTAGTAAACTAGGATTTATTATTTCTTGTTAAAGTTATTATTTGTACTGTTTTTGTACTGTTTAGTTCACAAGCGAAGCAAATTAGTGCGTGGTAAGGTTTATTAAGGGTTTATTTTAGATAACCTTTTTGCCGAAAAATTAGTATAATATGTTTATTTTTACTTATCTTGGCTAAATGTCCTTTATCTCGCAGTGCCTTACTGTAATAGTTATTTGAATAGGTACAAGTGAGCACTGTTATACAGATTGGGATGATTAAACAAAACACAACACTATAATGTGAAGATAAACCGTGAATTTAAAAAAAGCTTTAGTACATATATCCACTTTTATCAGTAAGCAATCAAGTTGATGATGCGTATATACATACCTTGCGAGCCAATCTATTCATCAACAGTTCCTAGTACCTAGTTCCCATCACTTCTCTTATTTGACTATTGTATCTGCGGTTGAAAGGGAAATAATGGCAAATGGGTGACGATTCTCGAAAACCAACGTCATTGAACGATGATCACGTAAAGGTTCCCATCACGACGTCATCGTTTGTGAGATCGTTTTTTTATATTTCGTTCTTAGTTGTCCGTCAGAGGCTTCGATCGCGTAGAATATGTCTCCCGTTATTGTTAAATAAATAAATAGCCTATAATATAGCTTTAAATTGGTGAAAGAATTTTCGAAATGGGTCCATGAGTTTTGGGGCCTATTCAATACAATCAAACAAACAAAAAACTCCACACAAAACTTTCCTCTTTATAATATTAGTATATTTTTTGGGTTAACTTCTTAAATTAGCCCAGGTTTTGTAATTATCTCCAATCCGCATAACTACGGCTAGCTTATAAACAAGTACCTGACAGCCATAGTACAAGCTTAGCTTAGCTTGGGGACCGAATATGATCGAGGTGTACAATGTCTTAGATTAATTTTTGATTTTGTAAAATATTTTGATTTATAATTCATTTCACACCAAAACCTAATCCCGTTAGCATTTTTTGATGCACTTATCCGTAATAGATTTACTAATAAAAGATTCGATGAGTTTAGTCATCACATAATTAACTTTAAGAACTATCAACTAGAATTAGTAGTAATAATTAGACGTTAAGACCGGCACCGCTAGGAACACATTATTTACTCATTATATTATAATCTTGTTTGTTTATCTTCTGCTCCCAGTACCTCCGGCACTAAATACAAACAAATGAGTAAAGGAAATTGCTTATTGTTTTAATGTAGCGTGTAAAACAAAATGTTTTCGTATCTTGGCTAGGTAATACTATCAGCGGTCTCATTTTATATTTTTCATAATAAATTTATAGTTATTGCAAAACTCATAAATGTGACAGTCATAGTCAAAGTAAAAGCTTAGCAAAAAAGTGAAATAACTACATTAAAAATGTATCTAAAAAACTAGAAAGATCGAAAAAAAAGGACATTTTATCACGAAATCATTTAGAGACTTATTTATCGAAGATCATGACAGTGCACAACTTTATACAAGTACATACTAATGCAAATATACCTGTCACATTGATGTATAAAGTGGTAAGTAACTAATTGCCTAGCAATATGAGGACTTCCAGTAACATATGGGTGCAGAATCTGACTGACACCACGGCTGCAGCGCTGATTTTATCTCAGTTGTGTTTATTATCTCTGAATGTCATCTGGTTATTTCCTTACAGTGTTTTTGTTATTTTATAAAAATGTAGATTTTTATACTGTACTATACTGTCCGGTGAAGCTGTAAAAGCCATCAGCTGCTAACAGCATTAGTCATTTAGGAAAAAATATTTAATAAAAGTAGTAATTGATAAAAAAAATCCTCAGATCTGTCAGATTCAAACGATGCGCTCTTTTCAGTAAGATTACATGAAAGAAGACAGTTCTGTCATTATTAAACACGTTTTTAAACTGTCGCCAAGTTGCAAACGGCTAGAAATGTGTCAGCAAAAATTGCGTCTCGTTCTGGCGCAGTCGGTAGGATAGTCGGCGTTTTTTTTTTGTATGGACGCCGCTGCTTGGCCTCGACGGCCTTAGCAGCTTCACCGGTCTGTAGGGTGAGCGCAGAAGGCCCTCAACCCTAATATTCAAAGTAGCACTCTAAGGGCCCCCTTGTGGGGTAGAACCTCGACTCAGAGCGTTACTTGAGGATGATCTGACATTTTGAGGAGAGAATCTACCCGGCACGTGCCGGTATCTAGAAAAGGAATTCAAAGGGAGACGCGACGCGGGCCCGCGCCGGCGCGGACGGAAGCTCGGTTGTATGTGTGTGGAATGCGCGGTCAGTCTATGGTGATTGGCGATGGCCAGGGTGATAGGGTCGTCCGGGTCGTATAAAACGTCCCGCGGACGACGCCGTCCCCCTGAGACACTATTTGTGTCTGGCAAATATCTTGCCGCCTCAACTACTAAGGGATTAAAAGTCAGCGTTAGTAGTTTGAAGGCTTGTATACTGGCTGTTGAGACACAATGCTAGCGCGATGTAAAAACGTACAACGCCATCTTTTGCCATAGCAAGAATACGGATTTGCAGATTTCTGCTGCGGTGTCATGTTTAGTCATTCTAGAAAAGAAAATTATGTTTAATATGTATGGAGTAATTTTACAGACTTTGTAAGTGTAGGATTCCTTGAACGCTGTGTTTATGTTTTATAGAGGGTGTCCCTGGAAGTAAGGATCAAATGAAAATAGCGCATAGCTGAGGTCTTTTCTGACCTTTTTAACCCAATCAATATTGGCCCGATTTCCAACCCTTAAAAAGTCATGATCAATTTTAGTTTTTTTCAGAAAATCCCCTAAGTCCATACAAAAAAAATATAAGTATTTTTTTATCAAAGGTACAAACTAATTGTTTTTTTTTGCCAAAATATTAACAGGTGATTTATCTTACTTTAAATATTTATTTTATAGAGCTAGAATATCCATGTCAATTTAAAAATACAGAACATAACAAGAAAAAATTTGAATAAAAAAATACTTAATGTTTAAGCAGATGTCTTGAAAAAAAATGTACTAAGTACGGAAAATTGTCGACGTATTGAAAAAGTTGCTCATTTATTACACATTTTTAAAGGTATTAATTGCAGAAATATTCCAATAATTTCTAAAGTTGCGAGTATTTTGAATAAGAAAGTAGTGTTTTTTGGAGTTTGTAATTTAACCCTATTTATCTTTTTTTCATGGTATACTGGTTTAGGTATACAGGGACACCCTGTACACCTAATTTTTTTTCAAAATTGTCGATCTAACTACGGTACCATCTTTAGCAAGACACTCGTATACCAAAAAGTGTCAGTCAAAGTTAAAAGTTCTTGAAACTGATGCTATTCCACAAAGTGTCAGTAGAAAAAAAATGCTCTCTCTATACCTACTTGAAAATTGAGGGTAAACCTTCTTTACCTACTTGAAGTTTTATATAGTCCGAACCCAAAAATGAGTAGAGAAAAAAAGTTAGGACGAAAATGGAAAAGTGGTTTGTTGTCATGAAAAATGCCACCATGCACACCTCAGTCAAAGTTTTTTTGTCGCGCTGTCCATATGGATTGCACGAGATAACGCCGATAAAGTCAATTCATATTCCCACATAAATCAAAAAATGGGCATGAAATTTGTAGGATATTAGAGCGTAGTTAGGCATCGCAAATAAGAATTAGCAGCTGCCAATAGTTAAAATAATTATGATTTTATGTTTTTTTAAATACTTTTACTGTTGTGATGCACGTCAGTCAGGTAGGTTACCTTGGTTAGGTCTCGTAATGAGTTTTTGCCGCTGCATATATATGGCTAATGGTGTATAAGGAAGAGATTAGTGCCTCTTAGAACTTTGATCGAGATACACATTTGTAGTAGTTTTTACACAGTTCTTTACGGTCAAGATGTCGACTACAAAAGTTGTTACTTTTCTGTGTGTCTTAAGTGGTGTTCTTCCAAAGCAGCTACGTAAGTGTAAATCATCACATTTTAATTTATAAAAAAATCTGATTGAAGGTTAATTATAATAATTAGAAAACAGTGATTATTGTAATGAGCATCTTCAAGTTTAAACTTTTTTCTGAACTAAAATGTAGTATTTTGATTGTTTCAACTCATTTCAAGTTACCTTATTAACCCGCAACCGACGATTACAAAGTTTTCACAATGAGTGATTCACTAAAGTTTATCTTGAGCAAAATGGTTAAAATAAAAATGAAACAAAATGCAGAGTGTCTCCGCGGGATGAACCTTTAAATCTGTCAACTCGTTCAACTTTTGAACAAATAAAAAAGAAAAAATAAAGAAGCCGTAGAAATAAAAATAGCTACGTTATTAAATACTTCAAATGTTTTGATTTAATGTAGAGTGACGAATTTGGCAACTTTTCAAACTTTACACTAGACTCTACTGGATACACTTTATCTGTTTCTTTTTTGAAATCTTTGACTGTTGTATACTAACACAGATGTATGTTTCTATCCACCCGTGAGAAACGTTTTGCATAAATCAACTAGTTAATAAACACGATGACCTTTTTAGTAATTTAATCTATGCTCAAGCGTTCTAGGGAAATAAACTACTAGTTACTGACCTAGGCATTGTTATACCTACATTCCTTATATTTGAGGAAAGTTTTTTTTAAACATGATCTAAATTCGCTTTACAAAGCTTTTAGTGAATATTTTGTTAAAATTGTATATGAGGTTAATTTAATCAATTTGAATAATTAATCTCACGTTTAATTCAGTTCTCCAAACAGAATTTGTAGGGTTAGCAATAATTATCTTACCTTAAAAATCAGTTTTACAGACTTGACAGAGTGATAAAACCTCTGCCCCTTCTTACCAACGACAAATAAAATCATTGCTTATTTATTTACGAGTTTAACGATAGTACTATAAAAGTTGAATCTGCATGTATGCTTTGTACCTTAAAATTAGGGAAGATAAATTGGTACATTAAAGACAGATATGCCACAAAGAATTTAAACTGTGATGTCAGATGTACTCTATACCAGATGCAAAGCGCAAACTGAATGCTGCCTCGAGATCCAGTAAAAAAGTCATCGCCAGGGCCAAATTAGATTTCATCAGCCGCATTGGAGAGCGGCTCGTGGGCCACCTCTCGGGTAGTCGTGCCTTTTGGTTGCTTGCCAAGGCAGCCGAGGGAAACTTTTGCCGCTCGTTTTGCCACCACTCCAAAAACCAGATGGAAATCTGGCCCACAGTGCTAAAAAGAAAGCCGATCTCTTGGGCAACCTCTTTGCCTCAAACTCGACTTTGGACGCTGGGAGCGCCGTGCCACCTACCATCCCTTGGTGCGGTCACATTATGCCGGAGATCCGCATAACCCAGCAAGAAGTCCGGCGAGAGTTGCAAACTCTAGACGTCCACAAGTCGAGTGGGCCGGATAACATCCCAGCAGTGGTGCTCAAAGTGTGTGCTCCCGAGTTGTGCCCGGTATTAACGCGCCTTCTCGCACTTTCCTACGAAAAAAGGCAATTTCCGTCTTTGTGGAAGACCACCCACGTGCACCCGGTGCCTAAAAAGGGTGACAGGTCGGACCCGGCGAATTATAGACCTGTTGCTATTACCTCCCTTCTTTCAAAGGTTTTAGAGCGTGTGTTGAATGCCAAGCTCCTGAGGTACCTAGAGGATCACGATTTGATAAGCGACTACCAATACGGCTTCCGTAATGTCCGGTCGACTGGCGATCTTCTGATGTATCTCACACACCGCTGGGCTCAGGCCATTGAAGGTCAAGGTGAGGTATGCGAATGGATTGCCAGTTGCTATGCGGATGATAGCACTGGAGATGCCTTTTACACAGGCCGAGCAAATATCCCTCGTAACTTTGTGGAGGAAAGTCGAACTAAACTTGTGTGTGTCTGAAATCGAGAATACCCTAGCTTGGGTCTCCGATTGGGGTCGGAACCAATTAAATAAACTTGTAATAAAATCTCTTCGGCTATACTATTTGTATCTGGTTGGTTTTGGTCTCATTAAAAGTTTAAATTTTGAAGAAGATCATTCCTAATTCAAATTAGGAAAATCTGTGATTTTCATTTGTTTTTCTTACTGTCAAGATGAGTGAATCTAATGAAGAAATTCGATACATTTTGAAATTTTACTACAAAAAAGGTAAAAATGCAAACGCGGAAAAAAAATTGCGATGTGTGTAACACAAAGGAAAATGGCCAAATGTTGGCGCATTTGAAAAAAACTTGGTACACAGAAAAGCTCGATATTTGGGTACCTCACGAACTCACTTAAAGAAACCTAATGAACCGTGTACTCATTTGTGATTCTTTATTACGACGTTGTGAAACCGAACCATTTTTAAAGAAGCTGATATCTGGTGATAAAAAGTGGATCACGTACGACAAGAACGTGTGAAAAAGATCGTGGTCAAAGGCCGGTCAGGCTTCACAGACTATGGCGAAACCCGGGTTAACTCGCAACAAGGTGATGCTGTGTGTGTGGGGGGATTGGAAGGGTATAATTCATTATGAGCGGTTACCACCAGGCAGGACCATCGATTCTAAACTCTACTGCGAACAACTGATGAGATTAAAGCAAGAAGTTGAGAGAAAGCGGCCGGATTTAATTAACAAAAAGGGTGTTGTTGTTTATGATAACGCTAGACCTTACATCACACACCTTTAGAAACTCAGCAAAAATTAGGAGAGTTTGGCTAGGAGGTGTTTGATGACCGACTTGGTGTAATGGTTAAGAAGTTGGCTACTACACCAGAGGTCGCGGGTTCGATCCCCGCACAGTACAAACATTTGTGTGCATGAACATGTCTGTTTGTACTGGTCTGGGTGTCTCCTATGTATAATAAGTATGTATTTACAAAAGAAAATGTATTTAAGTATGTTTATCCGTTGTCTAGTATCCCATAACACAAGCTTTAATTAGCTTACTTTGGGGCTAGATGGCGCTGTGTGGAATAATGTCCAGGGATATTTATTTATTATTTATTTATTTAATGCATCCGCCGTATAGTCCTGACCTTGCACCTTTAGATTTCCACCTGCTTCGGTCTCTTCATAATTCTTTAGGCAGTGTTAGGTTAACATCACGAGAGGACTGCCAAAACCACTTGTCGCGGTATTTTTATCAGAAGCCATCGCTGTAACAGGATGTGTAGGGATGCAAAAAGGCGCCACATTCATACTACCGTACAAGATTCTAACCCTGCTAATGTATGGAAGTTCCTACGATCGCTGGGTATCAGAAAGTCTGTTGAGTCTTCTTCCATCGTGACAGATCTTGAATCGTTAAATTCTCATTTTTCCGAGCCACCTGTTCGTTTGCATGCTCATACCAAATCCTCTACTCTTGAAATGCTTCGAAATCGTAGTACTTCTAGACCTATTTGCGATCCTTTAATTTTTGTTTCTGTTTCAGTGTGTGACGTTAAGAAGGCTATACTTTCCATTTCCTCAAATGCCGTGGGTAATGATGCGATCTGTCTAAAAATGATCAAGCTTACTCTTGACTCTGTGTTGCCTAACATTACCCATATCCTAAATTTTTCCATCACAACTAATGTTTTTCCTTCAGCTTGGAAGAAAGCACTAGTTATTCCTTTACCGAAAACTTTACACCCTTCCTCTCCCGCCCAGTATCGCCCTATTTCCATCTTACTGGTCCTTTCCAAAGTCCTAGAAAGCATTATCCATGGTCAACTGACTGCGTTCTTGAACCGAAACAATTTGTTAAGCCCTTACCAGTCTGGGTTTCGTTCTGGACACAGTACTGTTACTGCATTGCTGAAAGTTACCGATGACATTAGATATGCAATGGAGCATAAACAACTCACACTCCTTATTAGACTTCAGCAGTGCATTTAACTCGGTTGACTTTGACGTGCTCCTAGCTATCCTCTAGTCGCTTAACGTATCACCATATGCAATTGAATGGATTAACTCTTATCTTAGAGGCCGCGTACAGTGTGTTCGTGCTGACGATGTTTCATCGAGCTGGTGTAAACTTGTTTCTGGCGTTCCTCAGGGTGGTGTCCTTTCTCCTCTTCTTTTTTCCAACTTCATTAATGCCATTACTTCGGAATTGTCCGCTCACTATCACCTATATGCTGACGACCTGCAACTCTACATAGACCTAGATCGGATTTGCACTTGGGCTGAATCTTATGGCCTTCTTGTTAATCCTGTCAAATCTCAGGCCATTATCATTGGTAGTAAAGCTATGCACAAAAATGCCTGTGCATCACCCCTGTCACCGTTGGTGTACAATGGGACAATAATTGATTACGCTGTTTCCGTTAAGAACCTGGGAGTCTTTTTTGACTGTTACCTTGCATGGGACCACCATGTCAATCAGGTAGGCCGAAAAGTTTTTGCAGCCATCCACTCACTGAAGCGTCTACAGAATTTCCTCCCCATTCGAACCAGGATAACACTAGCTCAATCACTTATGCTCCCTATTATTGATTATGCTGATAGTTGTTATCTTGACGCTACGGAGGAACTTTTAAATAGGCTCGAACGTCTTCAAAATGTTTGCATTCGCTTCATATACGGCCTACGTAAGTATGATCATATATCTGAGTACAGAAAACAATTGAAATGGCTCCCTATACGTTTGCGGCGGAATTATCATATACTGGTCATCCTCTTCAATGTACTATTTAATCCCGCTTCTCCAAGCTATCTCCGTGAACGTTTTACATATCTTTCGTCTTCTGGCCGAGCTCATCGCTCAGCCTATAACTTTTATTTAACTACTCCTCCCTGTAACACGTGCATGTATGGTGAATCTTTTACTGTACATGCTGTTCAATTGTGGAACAAGTTGCCTGTATCCCTTCGCGAATGCGGCACTGTAGGTTCTTTCAAAAGACTGCTAAAAGAACATCTTTTGAGTTTTACTTAAATTGCATTGGATCGTTATGTTTACATGTATACACATATTTATTTATATTTTGTTTATTGTATGTATTATTATGTTTATCTATATGTTTATGTACTTATTGTAGAATATTAATTTACTTGTTTGTAAGTAAAACATGTACTTAGGGGTTTTTAGTTTGTTACGATTTTTGAATATGTAACTCTCATTTCCATTTCCATTTGTACACGTTTGTCTATCCATAACAATTTTAAATGAGCTTTCCTGTCGCCATGGTCTGCTGGAAGAAATCTCTTTCTAGAGATAAGCTAACCTGTACTTTTGTACTCCTTATTGTTTTCTCTGTAATTTGTCTCTTTGTGTACGAAATAATAAATAAATAAATAAGCCTCAAAATTCCTATAACAATGGGATCATGTCCCTACCAACCAGATGGCAAAAAGTAATCAAACAAAATGGCACCTACATACTTTAGTTAAATGTAAATGAACTATAATAAAAAATGCTTTGAATTTTCTTGGAAAATGCGAAGAAACTTTTTCCTCAACCTATTATAACACTAATAAAATAAAGTTGGGTTACAACGTACAATACACCAAATTCGCCAGGTCTGTTAATGGATTGTAGAAGATGCGGGTTCTTAACCCGCTTGAGCCCTAGTATCAGATCGATTTTTTCTAGTTTCTATTTTTGTTTGGTGCAAAATATTATACATACATTTATATATTCCACACCTTTACAACCTTTACCTAATTTAGAGTAGGTATGAATAATGGAGTATAATCATTTACTCAGATCTTGCACTTTTTATCAATTGCAAGCAGTTTTATTCTTGTTTCTTTGGTCGGGAAAGGCCTTGAACATGAATCGTACCTAGAGTTGGTCATGAACATGGCGTGTATCATTACGATGTATGGAGAATGGGCAATGACTGCGATTAGGAAGCATAAGCATGTGTGAGTGACTTAATCAAAGCCTTTGTAGGAATGCAAGACTGACCACTCAGTTATCGTTCGCGGTATCATTCGCTAAGTTACCTAACTATTAGTTAGGTGACTTAGCAAATGATACAGTCAAACAGTGAATGAATTCTCCTATGTATTAGTGTGTTTCCATTCGCTTCCGTTTGTGCCTAGGAAAATCGTTGAAAAGGATAATTATCAGAGTCAGTTTTAGTGTACTATCATAAATATTTAAAACCAGCAGACCCGACAAACGTTGTGTTGTCCAAAGGGGTTTGAGTAACTTTGTATGGACCCGTCGCGTAATTTTTTTATTAGCGGCCAGCAATAATTTTACCATGGTTTTATAGAACCCCAAGAAAGAAATATCACTGGTCAGACCTGTTCTAAGTGATACATACATACACACCATCACGCCTTTTTCCCAACGGGGTATCCAGAGACCACATCTTTCCACTTGCTACGGTCCTAACACACCTCTTGCGCTTCTTCCACTCTCATTAATCCTTTCATACATGCTCGTCGATTATGGGTACTCCTGACCTGACCTTTTCTGAGCACGTATTGGACTTGTACTAAGTACGTCCGTCTAGGCCTTCCCCTTTCAACAGCTCCATCCACCCTCGCCTTGTAAATTTGTTTCGTTAATCGCCTTTTATCCATCTTTTCCATATGCCCAAACCATCTTAGAATATTCCCATCTCAATTTTTGTGACAACATCCTCTTTCACACCACATCGCTCTCTTATTATGCTATTCTTTACTTTATCACTCAATGACACTCCTGCCAAACTTCGCAATGCTCTCATTTCCACTGCATTTATCCGTTTATTTAAGTGATATAGCATTAAGTATGTTTAAGTTGTTTTTTTTTGGTATATTTTTTAATTATTTAATATCCTGAAATCTACGATCGCAGCTGAGAAAAGTTATTAAGAAATGTATGACAGAAAACGTAAGAATGTAGAACACATTTTTGAAAATCGACCATTTTTTGAAGCTTATAGCTAGGCAAAGATTGGTGATAGATAAAAAAAGCCAAACATGTTGAAAATTTTATCAGCTTTCACTATGTGGTACAACAAAATTTCGTGCGACGCACTGTTCTTGAGATGAAAGCAAAAAAACAAAGAACGGGACCTTCTCTGGGCCCCCTCGCCTCGGGCTCACCTCGGAGGGGTAAGGAATTTTAGTATGCTAATCTCCTAACTAGTATAAACAAAGTTCCTAAGTCAAATTTTCTGCTTTCGACTTTTCCACCCACATCCCTCTGTGAGCATTCATTGACTGGACCTTTACGACATAAATAAAACAATACTATACAAGTCATACCACAAATAAATAAACTAACGTGAACCACCAGTGGTTAGCCATTTGAAGTCGCTCGCAACAGCTAGTGTATTATAATCTGCTTGCAGCAAGCTACATTCAAGTTTGCAAGCGCGATCAAAGCACCATCAACGAGTGCTTGCGGCGCTCTATCGAGGCGCTACGGCCGCGGCTGGCGGCGGGGCTGCCCGAGCTGGACGTGCCGGGGATCGACCCCTTCTACATACCCCAAGTAGGTCACTTACATAGTAAGCAGCCTTCATCAAGTGTGCAGACGGGACTTGGGCACCATCAACGAGTGCTTGCGGCGCTCCATCGAGGCGCTCCGGCCGCGGCTGACGGCAGGACTGCCCGAACTGAACGTGCCAGTAATCGACCTCTTCTACATGCCCCAAGTAGCTCACTTACACAGTGAGCAGGCTACATCAAGTGTGCAGACGGGACTAGGGCACCATCAACGAGTGCTTGCGGCGCTCCATCGAGGCGCTCCGGCCGCGGCTGACGGCAGGACTGCCCGAACTGAACGTGCCAGTAATCGACCTCTTCTACATGCCCCAAGTAGCTCACTTACACAGTGAGCAGGCTACATCAAGTGTGCAGACGGGACTAGGGCACCATCAACGAGTGCTTGCGGCGCTCCATCGAGGCGCTCCGGCCGCGGCTGACGGCAGGACTGCCCGAACTGGACGTGCCAGTAATCGACTTCTTCTACATGCCCCAAGTAGCTCACTTACACAGTGAGCAGGCTACATCAAGTGTGCAGACGCGACCAAAGCACCATCAACGAGTGCTTGCGGCGCTCCATCGAGGCGCTCCGGCCGCGGCTGGCGGCGGGGCTGCCCGAGCTGGACGTGCCGGGGATCGACCCCTTCTACATACCCCAAGTAAGTGACTTACCAGGTATCTCTTTCATCAGTATAGACGAGAAATCTTCATGGAAACCATAGTAGGTAGTGGTCTAACTTCTAAAACCTCAAGGTACAAAAATTTACGTACACGGTTGAGGGCAAAAAGTCATGTTTTTAGTCAGTAGGAGGAGGATAACCACATTGTATTCTCAGTCCATCCATGAGGATTTTCTTGACTGGAAAAAAAGGTTAACTATCTTCAACCATTCAGTTTCACATTCAAACTCAATGTGAGGCTAACAAAATTTAAATCAAGTTGAAAAGTATCAAAGCAAAAACAAAAGCATACGTCAGTTTAGAAAAAACAACAAAAGAGGCAATAAGAGGTCTCAATGAGGTGTGAGGCCAACTAAGTGTGCGTTACAGCATGTGCCACTGCAGCTTTATAAAAAACAAATATATTTAAACACACAATATAACAGTTTGTCTCTAAGTAAGAATTTTGGTTTCAATTTCAGATAGATATAGTGGGTAGGGAGCAGATACCGATTCGCGCCGTCGGCAAAGATGTCAAAGTCACTGGGGCTGGTAACTTCACCTTCAGAAGTCTTTCGTAAGTTTACATTTATCATCAGCCTCTTTAAGAAACTAATAATAACAAAATACCTCGCACTCGGATCGTGGAACGTGTGGTCCCGAGTATAAATATGGCCAGAACCATCGTTGTGTTCATTGTTTTTCCGACTAACTCTCCGGTGATTGAAAACATCGATAAAAAACCAAATCAAGAATAACCGGATAACGGCGGACCTACCACGTTGGATTCCGTTACCATTGCTGAAAAGTGGGCTTCTGAGTGTTCCGTTCACCATTACGGCAACAGTCACTTGCGTCTGACTACCCCGTTTGGGATATAGTCGTGATGGAGTGTTATTTTAATAACAAGATATTTGTAAAACTCAGTTAGCCTATGTATTTCAGCGTTTACATTAACACAATAAACATTTGACTGGCTGTTAGTGCAATGGCAGCGATCCTGCCTTTAGCACCCATGACTAACATTTATGTGATGAACATTTGTGTTTGTTGTATGTCTGGGTGTTATCATCTATTTAAGTATGTATTTAGAAATATTTAAGTATGTTTATCAGTCTGTGACACCCATAGTACATACAAGCTCTGTTGTAAATTGTTTCAGATATTGAAAAAAAAATAACGGAGTGAGAAAGAGAAGAGAAAAAGTTGCAATAAATATTCGAGCACACCAAGAGAAATTTCATACGTTTGAAACGGAATACCTATTTATCATTAAAAAATGGTCTTAAAAAGTTATGGCCTTCTGGCACCTTAACTTTAACCATTTTTTGCAGTTTTTCCCCCCTGTTCTTATTGTTGTTGTGAGTGTAGGCACTAGGTATATGTTATTCTAAGGTGGATCTTGAGTACGTTAGTACCTACTATCAAGTATTCGTGCGATATACAATTTTGCTGTTCTGCATTTGAGGACGTTCTAATTTTCATCTAAACTAGAAAAAATAAATGTTGCTCCTAACCAGGAGCACTAACTAGGAGAACTACTCGTATCATGCCAGAAAACCTTGATGAGACAACGTTGGCTTACATACACGTACAGCGCAAATACACTGTTGACGGTCTCGGTAGCGGTTTGTGGTCGCATGTTTGAGTCCCGCCTACGTACCAAAATAGGTTTTTTATAGTTTCTCTTTCCATTCTGTACCAAATGACTGATGTTTTGCAATAAAATAATTCCAGGGTGGACTTGGACACGCTGACATTCCGAGCTCGAGTACGATTCCCGAAGCTGCACCTCAACGGACGGTACAGCGTCGACACACAGATCCTCGTTGTGCCCATCAAGGGCAAGGGCACGCTTAAATCTGAAGCTGGTAAGACTGGGATAAGCTGACGTCATAAATCGAGCACTATGGAGCTATTCTGAGTAAATCACTTCGGAACTCAGTCATAGAATTCAACAAGAGACAGAAAATGGCTGCATCCTTCTATTCTTAGTTAACCTTGTATTCATATTCTAAAATCTTAAAAAACTGTTTTTGAGGCCCTCAAATTGGCCCTCAGGGCATGCGCCGAAAGTCTTAAAATAAGAGGCCTGAGTCCCGATCGACTCCTAGAAAAAATCAACCTTAGTCCCAGGGAACTAAGGTTGATTTTTTCTTGATTCTGTCTTTCAAAGGGCTAAGCCTTGTAAGGTCTGTTAATGGCTCATTCGAGAGCACCCGCTGGATTGCGGAAAGCGCTCGTTCGAGTCCCGCTCAAGCCCTAGCATCGAGGTTGATAGAGTATTATAAAAATGCTAAAAACAAATATAAACTATGCTTTTGTTTCCAGTAAGGTGTGACGCGGATTTAGTCCTCCGCGGGAAGATCGTGGAGCGCGGCGGCGTCGCGTACATGGTCTTCTCCGGTCTTACCGTCGACATCAGCATCAAGGATTACTTTATTCGGCTCGAGGGACTCTTTAATGGAGACCAGGTTCTTGGTGAGAATGTTGACTTGCTCTTTCGTGGTTATGAAGGCAACACAATGTTACATGTAGAGCTTGATATGTACCATCAGGGTATGGTCTTCCAAAGCGAGGATTGTCTCATTTCCATCTACGGCGTTGCAATAGAGGTACGAATTCATTCGTCCTACAGGTTTTCTTAATGCTTACGGACTTCGTAACTGCCGAAAAAAAACCGGTTTTTGGATTATGTTGTAATCAGGTAGAAATGATGTGGTGATTTACCAAAAGGAATTAAAAAGATAAGAACCATAAATAATGATTTTATTTAGCTGTGCAGAAGAAGTTGCAGATCTCTGTCTAGTCTTGCTATAAATCCAATGAATATCCATATTTAATGGGATTTTTTGTATATTCCAGGAGATGCCACCAACGCAGCTATCAACCAGAACCGCGGCGAGTTCCTGAGGGCTGTGAAACCGTACCTCGAGAGCACCGTCACGAAACTGCTGCTGGACATAGCCAACAAGGTCGCCGACGACATCCCCTTTGACGAAGTCTTGCCGGTGGCTTAAAGAAAATAGAACCAAATTCAAGATCAGCGTACAGTCAATTACAAGTCGAGCGTAACCTAGTAGGCTTCATGCAGATGATACAAAGTTTCGTTACGTAAGTCCGATTTAGTGATTCGACGAACGCTTGGTGCATCAAAAGAAAGAATAGAAGAGAACCAGCGTGTTCTACTTTGTTGTAAAAAGAAAGTATGTGCACCAGATTATCTGTTATTAGAAAAATATTTTAATTGTTATTCTAGAGTAAAGTATTGTCTTTGATTGTGTACACAAACGGTCATAAATTATTATTTATTTTAATTCAATGATTGTGTTTTTAAATGTAATGTAGAATATAATGTATTTAATCCAATCCAATATGTAATTAAATGATAACTCATTTTTGATGGTTGAATCAAATCAAAAATGAGAATCAAATTCGAACCCCTGAGGCCTACTCCTGTTCGTCGAATAAGTAGTAACGTGTATTTTCACATACTTAGGTATTTACCATTCGAAAATGATGTTGATTATTTGGTAATCTCATTATCATACTTAATTGTATCAAAATGCATGAAACTACACACATCAAAAGTGTCTAGGGATCAACATATATTTTTGCAATAACTTTTCTCCTGATTGATATTAATTAAAATTTTCTTTAAGGATTCATCAAGTGTTTTCGTTTGTCTACAGTAACGATAAACCAAGTCACCTTTGCATTAATAAAGAAATTTGCCATTTTCCTAATAAAGGGATTTTTGACATTTGAACCACTAACATTAAAGTTCGAAAAAAAGACTGAAATAACAGTTTTCTTCAAAATTTTATTGGGCAACTTAAACAATTAATAATCCGTGTTTCTACCACGAACACTAACAACACAAGAACATCGGTTTGGCATACTCAAAATGAGTTCATCCAAATCACGCTGTGGAATGGCCGCCCATGTTCGTTGCAACAACAAAAAAAGGTCTTCTTGCGACTGGATACCCTCCATATTCGGCAGAGCTCTTCTCTGTAGCATATCCCATGCATGCTCAATCGGGTTCAAGTCTGGCGACTGAGCAGGCCAGGGCAGGACATTGATGTTAGCTGCGGCGAGAGTCTGTCTTACAACTCTTGCGGTGTGCGGTCGTGCATAATCATGCATTAACTGAAATAAAGGACCGATTTGCACTTGTAGAGGAACGATGACGTCTGATAAAATCGTCTCAGCATAAATTTGAGCGTTGAGGTTGCCTCTGATCCAAATCAACTCAGTTCTTCCGCCGATCCAAATACCCGCCCATACCATGATGGTTCCACCACTATAAGGATGGACTTCCTGGCAGGATTTTAATCGCTGTTGGCGTCCAGGGGTTCTCCAGTGTCGTATACGTCTTGTATCCGGTCTCATACCAAAACGAGACTCATCAGAAAAGCACACGAAACGCCATTGCTCTTCTGCCCAATTTCTGTGTTCAAGAGCCCATTGATATCGAATCCTACGATTGTGCATTGCTATAGGTGGTACCCTTAGCGGTCTTCGGGAACGAAGGTTCACTTCATGCAAGCGGTTTCTGACTGTTTGGTCGCTAATTAAGTTCCCTGAAGAGTGATGAAGCCTCACGGCTAACATCATGGCGGTTATTGTTGGAGCTCTTCGAGTTGTGATTTGAATGTATCGGTCTTGTCTCCGTGTGGTGCAGCGATACCGTCCTCCATGGCGCTCAGCCACGGTACTAGTGCTTCGGTAACGTGTCCAAAGTCGACTGATAACACTCTGACTTGTATTCAGAGCTAAAGCCACAGTACGTTGCCGGGAACCAGCTTCTATCATTCCCACGGCTCTGAGCATTTCTTCCCTGCTTAAATGACGTCGCCGCTCCATAATAACGTTGGTTTTAATCAGTAGTAGGGAAACAGTAGCACTAATAATGTCTTCAATGCGTTGTATGTTTTTATAGGGAAAATATTGACAGCTGATTTTCATCTTTTACTCGAATTTGATTGACAGTTCCTGTTTCAAATTATGAAATGCACCAAAAAGGATCCATATAAATTTATAAAATCATAAATTTATTACAAAGAAATCCGCATAAAAATGCTTGATCCCTAGACACTTTTGATGTGTGTATTTCTAACATACTACATTTTGTGTCCTTTTTACCCTTCCAAAGTTTCACGAAACTTCGTAAAAGGGTTTGAACCTTTGTAGCATAGGTCACCAGCCGCCATTTTGTTTTTGATGTTTCCGCGCACAGAGAAAGTTTCGTCTCCTCTTTCCATACATACCGTATGGAAAGAGGAGACGAAAACAAACAAAATAGTCCTTCAAAGGGCCACGTTTCCGAGTTATTTGAAGGTAAAGGTCGATATGAAAAAGATGATATTCATTTAAAATCTACTAATTATTAGGGGTGTTATGTTATTTTGTTGACAAACAACAGATTGCACATAGTTACTAATCAATCAGATAACTATGGAATAACGTCTCTCATTTCCGTCACTCCCAGGTCCCCATAATGCACGGCGACCTTGCATAATAGAGTTAGATGCTCCATACTACAAACCATTAAACTCCAACTGATCTAAGAAAAATACTTTTTAACGTAGGTGTACACGCTGCAATAACTTTGTAAAACGTAATTTTGATATTTTTATTCTCGAAAGAAAGGAATTGTGAAGTTCTTTTCAATTTGTCACTACTGTTTCAGCTGATAATCACAAAAACAGATTTGATTCTTTCAAAAGAAACATAAAAGTGACAAATACTCTAAGACCATGTTTTTACTTTGCGTGTCGTTTTAATTAGGTACCTACAGGTTAAATTCCTAGTGTAGATAGGACAACAGTGTTGCAACCATTCAAGTTCATGATCATACAATAGTATTAATAAATAGATAAAGAGTAAAAGAGAGTAAAGTACCTAAACCATTAATTTGCTAAAATTAAAAGTTGTTACATCAATGGTGAAAACATGAACCTTGAATTAATATCAATATTTTCAATATTCTTTAATTAATTTGATTGTAGGTATTTCTTAGCTAACCAAATCTATATTCATTCATTTACGAAAATAAGAACTATCATGGCTATCATTATTAACTCTTCGTGTTTCCTATAAGCGAAAGTGAAGATGTTGTGCATTCACTCATAGTCCAACTGAACCGGTCCAGTTACCCAGTTACCCGGTTTAATTTAACTCATGATACTCGTACTATGAACACTAGGAGCGTGAAGTTATTAACGGCTTCACGAAACATCTATGGACACGGTTTGTGGTTAATAGCTGCGTATGAACCGTCCAAGATACCTACAGTTGAAAGTAATCAATTCTATATTGTTAATTCCAGAACAATCCGTCACTGACGTAGCTACCAATAAGACGAATATTCTAAGCACTTAAATAAAAAACAGGTCACACCCAAATCTCTATCGCGTTTTTGTGTCAATAACTGCCCGTGAATTGACTTCTTCAGCTACTTTAATATTCTATTCGTACTAAGCTCCTAGAGGTTTATTAACATCTTTATTCATGCTGCATGGCTTATAAGAGACATTTTTTATCAGGCGCTTTACGGAATTCGAAATCTGACGCTTCTTGAGATGCCGCATGAAACGCAACTCTTATCTACTTTCAAGCTCAGTGTTAGATCATTCGAAGGGCCCCTTTTTTAAATAGCTACTCAGTTTTGCTTCATGACACCCCTTGTCACCTGGTTTCTAGAGCGATGGCCCCTCTTGCTCTACCCCAGGACCGCCCCCGTTTTTAGCATTACAAAGTTGTACCAAACTTCGTAATTATTGCATCGGACGGCGTAGGCCTTCAGGTGCTGCCATTAGTAGTAATAAGTTCACACGGAGGAAGTTGCTGCACATGTCGTAGCTGGTATAAAAATAATAATTATAAAGCTAGAAGTATGTCCACTGAAATTATTATTTAGTACATAAGTTTGAACCATAATTATTCAATAACCGTTAGCATTTTCATGTTGGTTTAGTTTACCTATATTGGTGAATAGTGATCGCTAAAATATCTCACTGATTGGGCTGAGTGATTTCGACATGGACAGTGTTTCAATTTGGCACATACTCGAAGCTGACGCGAACCTTGAATTTGTATTTTTTATAAAAAATATTGAATAGTACCTACCCCTAAAATGAGTTAACACCGACAGTAGCGTCTGTGGTCAAGTATTTAAATGATATTTCGCGTCAGCGACACTGTTGAATAGAAATGGAACTAAATTGCAAGATGCTGTAGTTACTCTGGTAGTTTACCAGAGGAAAACTCATGGTGAGGGTACAGAGCTCGTCACGTAAAAAGAACAGCGGCGACAGACAACATGGACGGGACGAATCTGATTAGATCATTGATTTTTTGACCGGTGGTAGAGTCACATTATGTTTATTTATGATATTTACCATCATAGTATTATTTTATGCAAGTTTATCTTTATTTAGTATATTTTTGTTATTTATATTAGTTTTTTTTTAATTTGACTGGTCATAATAATTTTTATAAGTCTTGAATAAAGATGTGCCAGACAACACACCTCTTGTAATGATCTCGAAGTAGGGATTAATATCCCTGTGTAACGAGGTGCCACACAAGAAAATAAGCTAGAGGCGTCTCCCAGTACACCCAGACCCGAGTCAATTCAGAAAATATCGTTTCCTAAATTAGGAATCGAACCCGGGCACTACGAAAATCGAGGCGAGAAACCGTGCTACAGCGCACTACGCCAACCGTGTCACCCATCCATAGGTACCCATAATCGACGAGCATGTATGAAAGGATTAATGAGTGAAAGAAGCGCAAGACGTGTGTCAGGACCGCAGCCAGTAGAAAGATGTGGTCTCTGCCTACTCCGTTGGGAAAAAGACGTGATGGTGTGTATGTATGAATAAATATACAGGGTGTCCCAAAAATAAGTGTCAAGCGGAAGCCCCTGTGGGCAGATAGATAGAGATAGAGCACCCCTTGGGGTACCCGAATCACCCCCACCATGTATGTTCCGCGATTGTTCATAGTTTTCGAGTTATGATTTTTTTTCTGAATTTCTGAGAATTTCTGACCTAAAAGTTTAAATTTTTTATTTTTTAAAAAGTAGAAGACTTTTCAAATTTTTCCTTTGTCAACTGAATCATCCTTGATTGTACTTTGATGCATAAAATAATCAGTTTCATAACTTTGACCAAAATGATGAAAATGTTGGTATAAAACCAAAAATGTACGGTTGATGAATAAAGACTTAAATTTTCAACTTTAAATTAAAAATCTAAGTGGGTGACTGTATGGTTTCTAAGTAAAGCTCAAAAATGCTCCAGAATCTCAGCTTTCTTAATCATTACAAAAAAGAAGTACTTAATGGGCTACTTTGGCTAAAATCAGCCTTCAAATACAGCGAGGTGAAAAATTCTTGAAATTAGCCATCAGATTAATAACTGTTTTTTGGCCATTTTATCATTCCTGAAGTTCATGAATTTGTTATCTAACCAAAAATTACTGTAGGAAGGCTAAGGAAATAAGTGCGAGAACAATACAACGTCGAACCGGAATTCCAAAACCACTGGCACATCGCATACTCCAACAAGAGGGTTTTCACCCATATCATATTCAAAAAGTTCAGCAGCTTAAGCCCGCAGACTATCCGAGAAGAGTAGCGTTTTGTCAGGAAATGTTGCGGCGTCAAGCTGAAAACGAAAATTTAAAAAAATATATTTTATGGACCGATGAGTCACATTTTAAGAGATGTGGAATTTTCAACATACACAACTATCATTCTTGGAACATTGAAAATCCACACTTGACCCGGGAATCTAATTTCCAAGAACAATTCAGTGTCAATCTATGGTCAGGCATCTTAAACGGACAGCTGATTGGTCCGTTCGAACTACCTGACCGACTAAACGGCGAGGCCTATTTGCATTTTCTACAACATAATCTCACCGACTTGTTAGGAGATGTTGACGTGTTAACGCTTTATCGGAATATGATTTTTCAAAACGACGGCGCCCCATGCCATTTTGCGAGAATCGTCAGACAATATTTGTCTGAAAGATTTCCAGACAGGTGGATCGGCCATGGAGGACCCATTGCGTGGCCGCCACGGTCCCCCGACTTGAACCCAATTGATTTCTTCGTCTGGGGATATTACAAGGAATTGGTTTACGCCAAGGACATCAGCAACGTAGCCGAATTACGAATAAAATTGAGGCAAGCAGAAGAGACGATCTAAAACAACAGAATTGCCTTTATAAAACTAAAAGACAACTTTTTTAGACGATGTAGAATTTGTATCGAGAACGAAGGTAGACATTTTGAACATTTCTTGTAAATAAGTAATAAATGATTAATAACTATTTCTTTTTGTTCTATTAATTAAATTTTCAAAAGTTTATTCTTTCTATTATTTCCTTAGCCTTCCTGCAGTAATTTTTGGTTAGATAACAAATTCATGAACTTCAGGAATGATAAAATGGCCAAAAAACAGTTATTAATCTGATGGCGAATTTCAAGAGTTTTCCACCTCGCTGTCTTTGAAGGCTGATTATAGCCAAAGTAGCCCATTAAGTACTTCTTTTTTGCAATGATTAAGAAAGCTGAGATTCTGGAGCATTTTTGAGCTTTACTTAGAAACCATACAGTCACCCACTTAGATTTTTAATTTAAAGTTGAAAATTTAAGTCTTTATTCATCAACCGTACATTTTTGGTTTTATACCAACATTTTCATCATTTTGGTCAAAGTTATGAAACTGATTATTTTATGCATCAAAGTACAATCAAGGATGATTCAGTTGGGCAAAGAAAAAATTTGAAAAGTCTTCTACTTTTTAAAAAATAAAAAATTTAAACTTTTAGGTCCGAAATTCTCAGAAATTCAGAAAAAAAATCATAACTCGAAACCTATGAAAAATCGCGGAACATACATGGGGGTGATTCGAGTACCCCAAGGGATGCTCTTTCTGTGACACTTCTTTTTGGGACACCCTGTATATTTTACTTTTACTCGCCTTTTTCTATTTCTTCTTGCAAATTTTCACATAAAATTACATTGGAGGAAGGGATTTTCACATTCATATCGTCAGAGAAACTCTGCGCATGGGTACAGTATAAAAGGGGATGTTCTGTACCTGATTCGCTCACTGCTAATAATCACTAACACAATGTCCGTAGTTTCGGGAAAACTAACATGGTCTTAATTAGAATAAAAATTGAGATAATTTTGACAATCGTCATGAATTTTTGTACACTTTAATATGATATCCACCATTCACCAAACAATATTAAAAAATGTCAAACTTATGTAGGTTTTTTGACATATTAGTTAGACGGAAACTACGGAAATTTCGTTCGCGAGTAGGCTCAGTACGTCTACCACGAGATGCCACTTTAAATTTACATTATCGTTCGCGTTCATAAACGTATTGGGATTTAACATTGTCATGTCATGTCATGTGTCATCCTAATACATTTTTTTACGCGAACGTTAACGTAAATTTAAAGTGGCAACTCGTGGTAGACGTACTGAGCCTACTTGCGAACGAAATTTCCGTAGTTTCGGTCTAACTAATATGTCAAGCCTACTCGCGATGTGATAATGATAGTGTTTGGCCGGTGAGCTTCGAATACTCTCGAAACAAGATCGCAACGAAATAGATGACGAAATGTGTTTTATATTATACGAAAAAGTTCTTTCAATTAAACCTAAGCTTCTTGTTCAATCCTCATCGAATCTATTTCCGAAAACATCGCTTGTACACACACATAAAAGTGTACTGAACCTCTTTTCACACATATTCCACGCCCAACCATTACGGCATCAGACTTATTTCTATGAACTAAATTAAATCGATTTGCTCAGATCGGATTCTTAAAAAATAATCGATGAAATACCCCCGTATTCACAAACGCTGATCAGAAGTTGAGGACACCTCAAATTGATACTGCTCTGCCACATGTCAATAGAAATGAAAGGGACTGTCACATGAAAATAGATACGTAAAGTCTGCTCAGCTTTGATTGACGTTTGTGGATTCGGGTGATAGTGACACAACAATAAGATATCCGGCAACATCAATATACGAGTAGTTTGATGTTGATCCACATTTTTAGCATTTTGTGCAAAGTTAATTTTCATTTCGTAGGCCACATTACATAGGTACTTACTGGGCATTTTATATATTATAGCAGTAGCCTATTCTGATAGGTGTACTGTTGAAATGTCATATTTTGAAATTGTATGCTATTTCAGAATAGTAGGCAATCAATCACTCTCAGTTTGCACATCGCCTCCAATTGCTTTCTGTATTTATAATATTTAATAATTTTTTTACTGTATTATTTTGGTTTATGGGAATAATGAATGCATTTTCACATTACCTAAAATATGGGGCCTTCAAGAAAGAGAATGACTACTGAGGTGTTGCATTGATTCACGAGCGGAGGTGATCACTGATCCTAGTCTTGATTATAAAATCAATGCTAAAATGCGACTAGCATATAAGAAACTACTGCATTTGTTAGGAAAATTACACAAACCACAAGTGGTCATTCATTTAGATATTCTTAATGGTGACTATAACCGATGCTGAGCTAACAAAGTGTTTGCTTGCGAGGAAGGTCAGCCATTCCAGTAATGCGGCAGGAACAGAGCTTGTATTAGGATATTTATTTGCATAGACTATAGTAAGATAAATGTAATACAATAAACATGAAGAAATCCTTGGATAATGAGACAAAGCAGCTAATTCAGCTAATCAACGTATATCTGTAATCGCTATTCATTTGCAAGCTCTACAACAACAACAATAATTGTCATGCTCTCGAAGTGAACATATTCTTATATTGCGAGCACTCCCAGCACACCCAGACCTGAACCAACTTAGAAAAGTTAGTTTTATGAATTCACCTGGCCGCGGGCATCGAACCTGGGGAATCACGCAAGCCAAAGTACACGCAAATCGTGTAAAATAGTGAATAAAATGTTGACAAGACGATTCAAACAGTTATCAGTTCTCATGTGGAGCCAAGCTTCAGGCTCTACGCCTTAGAAATATGCGGCTTGGCCGTTTCGTTACTACAAAAACTATTGTATGTACAACAGAAAAGAGACACCTTACGCTCATGTGACGGTAGCCAATCAGCCAAGTCTTAATTTTGACTAGGTGTACAGTTGGAAGCTTGGCTTCACATGAGGTCTAATTAATTTTTCACTCGTTGTGGCATTATTTATATGTAGGATGTGTTTGATATAATGAGACAAAAAAATATGTACGATCATGGTGTCAGTTTCTTTGGGTTCTGGATAAGCAATACGATCACAAATTTGTTTCTTCAACAGGCATTGTACTGGTTTTAAATTCGATCCTGCCACCTTCTAGGCGTAACTAGCAGTACTACGATCACAAATCTGTTTCTTCAACAGGCATTGTACTGGTTCTAAATTCGATCCTGCCACCTTCTGGGCGTAACTAGCATTCCTAACCACTGCTCCGAATGGCTTGTCGTCTAAAGCCTTTAAGGTACACGAGTAGGTATTATTTGTGCGTGGCTATTAAAGGACCACTATTATTTATGATGATATTTATGTAAGTATCTAATAGCTCCATTATCATGTAATTTAACATGTAGTAGCACCCAATTATTTTTAACAATTAAACGATATTAAACACAATTTATTATTTTTTTAAACACGTCACACAACTTACGTAATCGCATTATGGTTATCAGCGTAGGTATCGGTTTAAACATTGTAATGATAGTCTCTTTCACTTCCTCAAGAACCTAAAAGAAGGTTATAAAAGTTAATCTTGAAACAAAGAAGTGTTTTCAGGGGAAAAACACTTTTTTTTACACTTTTGCTGGCTGATAACGAAAAATCATTCATTTAGTGTTTTTTTATGTGTTAAAAATATAGCATCTAAGCGTCATCCCTATATATCTGTTTGTGTTTGATTTCAGAACCGCAGGATAAGTAAATTTTACGTTGTATTAGATTTTCCCAAGAATTAAAAAAATTATAACTTAGATCAGGGATAATTTTATACCGAATGTTTGTTTTTATCCCACTGAGAATGCATACTATACGCGTATAAGTGACATTTTTGACTAATACCACAGAAAATACTACGAGTATGTTTATCTATGCTAAGACTGACATCTCAACGTTCGGGTCTCGCCTCCGATTTGTCGTTTCCTTCCGAGAGAATTTCAGCATTGTAACTGTCGAATTTTCGTAAAGAGTCAAATAATATAAGCTCTCCAATAATTGTACTCTCTATAAATCAATAAATTTTCTACATATTAAAGTGTCCAAAGTTTTCTTTTATTACTCGATCTTTCCAAAGTAAACCCAGGTGCGTAATAATTTTTGCCGTTCGTTGAATATTTTCCTAACGCAGACTCAACTTAACCGGTTTCTTTAACTTCACCAGTCACGTGCAGAACTTTAACTCTCTAAATTATAACCTAAACTTTGAGACTTAAGTGTTATTTTCACTTTTGGCGTCATCACGATGGGGAAATGTTCACGTGCCCGGAAAATGACCGGCTTCTGGAAGCTTAATCAGACTGAAATTCAATGAATTCAATCACGCTTTATACGAGTATTATACAAAAATCAAAGCTGTCATTGACTCGTAGGTTATTAGAAAATAACTGTTGTTTACGTTAATTTAAATTTTAGTAATTTAATGCTGCTTTTCAATTTGAAATAATAGAACATATTTTTTATCCCATTTGATGAATTGGTTACCCTTTATGGTATAAATCTAAGATAAAGAGAAATATTTAAGTTAATATGTGAATGTAAATCACATAGGGATGCATTTAGATTTTCTTAAAATTTTAGTAACAATATGTTCGTCGTGCTGAAATATTATTAAATTCAACCTAGAGAGCAACAAGAATCTACTATACTACGAGTATGATATATCCAGTAGAACTCAAAGGTACAATGACGCGCATTGAGTCTGCTTTTAAGCCGCGCGCTGTGGCGTTCTGTGGCCACGGGGAGACCTATGTCCAGCATCGGACTTCTAAAGGCTGTTGATGATGAAGAAATACTTTAGCTCTATTTTCCAGTACCTGTTTAATTGCCCTATTGTTTCTCGAATTTTAAAATAATAATCTTAATTTTGAAATAAACCTCTGCCTCCGTAACTTGTTAGTAAAAATGAAAGGATCACATCATCATATGTTCCTAGATCCACCAATGTTCAACTTTTAGAATTCATCTGTGTTTAAGAATGATTGGAACGTGATGAGATCTATCGACTTAATAGTTAAGTGTTTATTAATATCAGCGCCTTCAGAGGTATTTGAATGTTAGCGCAAATCTTCAATTATGTTTATTTGGTGAGTAGACACGGGGGCAACAGCACATTGCGAAAACCTTCCATCTTCACATTTAGATCTTATTTCTGTGTTGCCAATAATCCGCGCGAGCGTGCAGATCTCCTTGACCACGTTGCTTCACCACCGGCGCGGGCGCACACCGGCCGCCGCGCGCCGTCTGTGAAGTTCGGAGGAAACACTCAATTATGAATCAAATAACTACCTCTAAATATCTGCAGATTGTGTTCTGTGGCTATCGGAGACTGATCCTTACTTCTTAAATTATGGTGGTGGTGGATTCCTATACATTTTAATGTAATTATATACTCGTAGTGATTGATCTAACACTGTAAATTTAATAACCTATTTATCTTTATACCTACACTGACTGCTGACTTTAAATTCAGAGATAGCAAACATATTTAGACTATAGAGATATTTATACTTATTTAAGTCTACCTATGTAAATTATGAACGGTACCAATCCTTAAATTTTGCTAGCATCACGTGAAAACATGGATGGACAAACACTGGATGAATTTTAATGAAACTTAGTGTACACTTAAACTAAGCCCGATAAGAAGTAATAGAAATATTTTACTCAAAGTATGTTTGTTGAATATTGAATTGATCCAACCAAATATGTTATAATTTAAAATGATGTATGGGTGTAATTTGTCAGAATAAAGATTAATTTTATTAATGTAGTTAGCTTAAGTGAAAAATAAAAAGCCAGCTTAACAAGACACATAGACAAAGGGTGCTTGTAATATCTTGCGGATTTCAACGTTGAAATCGCACACGCGTCTCGTACAAGAGTGAGCTCCCGTACGAGACGCGTGGAGCAGTTTGAATTCATAACAAATATTGTAAAAGGGCCCCAGTGCAGTAAGAAAATGATTCCGTAAACTTTTGGCTCATTTGATTCAAATAATTTTATACATACTTACACCGAGCGTCCAAATTCTTATCGATAACCTTCTTTCGATTTGTTTAACCGGCAATTTTCATAACTCGTCGCTGGGATATCCTAGTGCGCTAATTTTTCGTTCAGTGTTGTAAATCGGAACGTCAAATCGCTGCCGTATCCGTCCGTGTTGCATACGTATAGACCCTAAGGTTGTGTGTAGACGGAAGTAGAGCAGCGTCTCTCCCACTCAGACGCTTTGTTTGGTAGACGGTTGTTTGGTAGCATGAGGCCTACTTTCAACCCTTTGCAAGCCCCTTAGCAGTTACTCTTTTAAACCCAAAACAAGTTTAAAAGAGTAACTGCTGAGTTTCTCGCCGGGTCTTCTCAGCAAGAAACAACTCCGGCGCGGTGGTAGAGTCGCATTAAGTCTGTATACTGTTTATTTACATATCCATATTATTATGGTATTTATGTCTATTATTTAGTATATTATTTAGTATATTTTGCTGTGAATTTGACGATTTGAAAGTACTGGTACAGTATATTTGAATGACGCTATTTGAGTTTGAGTTTAAGCAATGAGGAGTAAATCAGGGCGTCGAATGAATGTTTTGGGACTCAAACGTTTATTTGTATAACATTAATAAATATAAATATGCACCAGACAACACACCACGTCTTGTCATGGTCTCGAAGTACGGATAAATATCCCTGTGTTACGAGGTACTAGACAAGTACTAAGCTAGGGCGTCTCCCAGCTGCAAGCCAATTCAGAAAAGATTGTTTCCTGAATCGACTCGACCGGGAATCGAACCCGGGACACTACGGTATTTGAGGCGAGAAACCGTGCTACAGCGCACTACGCCAATAGTGTCGTCATGGGGATGAGTGCCATTGATAATAATTGTAACAACATTATTAAACCCCAGTTTTGTGGGCATGCAAATGTCAATTGTATCAACAACTTACACATTAATATATAGCCCCAAACTTAAAAGAGAGAGTGCTGATACTTAAATATATTAAAATATTATGTTTCTTGTAAAATTTGAAAACAGTGAATGCCCTATATATAGAACCCATATATTTTATACTAGCTGTCCGTCAGCGGCTTCGCCTGCGTATTTTTTCGTCAATATATAGCCTAAACTAAAAAAAAGCTTATATCACTTAGCTTTATATTAGTTCAAGAAGTTTTAAAACCGGTTCATTAGTTCCGCAGGATATAAACAAAAAATAGATAAAATAAATATGCGCCAGACAACACACCTCTTGCAATGGTCTCGAAGTAGGGATTAATATCCCTGCTGTGATACGAAGTACCACACAAGGTAATCAGCCAGGGGTGTCTCACAGCACACCCAGACCCGAGTCAATTCAGAAAAGATCGTTTATTGAATTGACCCGACTGGGAATCGAATAAATAAATAAATAAATATGCGCCAGACAAAGACACCTCTTGTCATGGTCTCGAAGTAGGGATATATATCCCTGTATTACGAGGTACCAGACAAGGAATTAAGCCTGGGGCGTCTCCCAGCACACCCAGACCCAGGCCAATTTAGAAAAGATCATTTCCTGAATTGACCTGACCGGGGATCGAACCCGGGACACTACGGAATTAAACGCGAGAAACTGTGCTACAGCGCACTACGCCAATCGTGTCGTCTAATCGAACCCGGGAAACTACGGAAAACGAGGCGAGAAACCGTGCTAATAGGATGCAAGAGTAACACCTGCAGAACACAGCTTTTTGAGCGGCGAATAAAAAAACGTACGCTCACGACGCTATAGCCCAAACGGGGTAGTCAGAGGCAAGTTGACTGTTAATGTCATGGTAAACTGTACTTTTGCCATGAGTTTCAGTCACGTAAGATACGATAGTTGACCACGTAATTTGTATGCCATTTTAGTTCCATTTCTATTCACTAGAGGCGCTGTAACAGGCACTATAGTAGTTGGCGTGTCGGAAACTCATGGTAGACTTACTGAACACTCAGAAGCTTACATCAAGTGTACAGGAATCAACGTGGTATAGGTGATGGAGGAGCCTTGCGCCGTTATCCGGATTGCTTCGGATTTATATGGAGAGTTAGTCGCTTTAGCAATGGACACAAAGAAGGTTCGGGCCAGATTTGCACTCAGGGGTCTTATTCTTCTTCGTCGTGTCGATGATCCTATTTTGTTGATAACTATATAACAGCTGTTCAGTGCTCCGCTTGATGAACTTGACAAGTTCTATGGGATTGTAATACGGCCCCAGAACCGCGTGGATTCCGAGCTGGAGTGCTTAACCACTAGGGAACGCACCTCTTAAAAAACACAAACCATCACGACTTTATCCCAAACGGGGTAGTCAGAGGCAAGTGACTGTTGCCGTCATGGTGAACGGAACACTCAGAAGCCCACTTTTCACCACTTTATTTTTTGGTAAAAAAACTTATTAATCAAATAAACTAAAAATAAACGCATGATAATAAAACTTTATTACTCGTAGAAATTCTTGCAATTAATAAATATATAATTGTTTCGTAACCAATTCATTTTGAGTATTTGCTAACATTTTTTATTTGTGTTTCTATTCATGTTAGTAATAAGGGACTACATAATTTAATTAACTAAGTAATCGTCTACTTCACAGCTGCAAAAGGCATTGTTTCGTGTCAATGACCTTTGGAGAAATCATGTTCATACGTAGGTCGGTATTTTTCAAAGAGAAAACGTTGTTAGTAAGGTAACCGTACTTTTCTGTTCGCAGATTGATTTACTATTACGCATCGAATGACCTAAGTGGATCGTAACAGGTTGCATTTACTCCTTTCTAGCACGTGACACGAAGGCGATGCATTCGTTGCTGGTTTGTTGATGATAAAATATGGTAACAAAACCGTAAATTTAAAAAATAAGTAGCAGCGAACTGGGCCTACAAGAAACTGGCCTTGCGGAGAGTTACCCAATGCCATTTTTGAATTGGTCAACTGGGCCCATAATTAAAGTTAGTACAGTCACCAGAAAAATCTAAGAGCGATACGTGATTCATCTTCATCGATTTAAGTTATAAGCTGCGTAGTGAAGAGCGTCACTGCAGGCGTACGGTCGTACATTTCAAGGTCAAGTTCAAGTGACCATTTTGTTTTTAATCAGATCTGAGGTCACCTAAAGATTGAACAAATCACTGTTAAGGAGCTTTTAGTATGAAGTAATGCATAACTGTTCTTTTAGTAGCGAGTGCGATCTTTAGGTAGGTAACTTATCAAAAGGGGATGCGAGCTCTTGTTTAAAGGTATTTCTCGAAGAGCAACTGTTTTAAAACGCACCTGAAGTATTCCTACAAATCCAAAATTTAATTGCGCTAACTAGATCAAATTAAGAAAAATATATATTCCTTGAAACTTACAAACGCAGTGGTACATACGAGTAGGTACAGCATAGAAGATAATGAAAGATTCCTAAATGATATCGCTAGAAGTTTTACAATTGAGCTGTCCTTTTTTTTATACCACGTCGGTGACAATCAAGCTTAATAATTACTTCTTTATTAAAACTACACTACACCACACTTATCCGGGATCTTAAAAACTGTATAATTATCAAAAGCATTCTCATTATTTACCACCTTACCCACAACGAGAAAGACACCTGTGTGCGTTGCGCTATGGTTTGAGAGCCGTTAGGGCCCATCGCAACAGTGATGTTGCTGGAACACTTAATTAATTTTATGATTTAACTTCACTTGAATAACAAATTTATTTTATACATTCGGAAACTTCGCAACAATGACGTGTGGCAGTTCGGAAGATGTTGCATGATACTGGTGCCTACGTCCAGGAAACGGAAGCCGGAGCTTCCCTGCTATGCCACCGGAAAGTACATTGCGTGGTCTACTATTTTAATATTAGTAGGAGGTGATGCGATAGTGACGTAATCGTAATGTAACTTACATCAGTTGCATCCAGCCTTTATCTGTCAAGGCTAAGAACTAAAACCAGGAATGATTTTTGAGGTACCATTTACGATGTTATTGTTGAAAAGAAGAAGGAGAAGTAGGGCATTATACAAAGTGACTGCTCATGTTTTCTAGCCAGTTTATTTAAGATATTATTTAAGTAGTTCAGAAATGTGGTAATAAATAAACAAATGGGTAAATTGACCACGGAAATCGATTAAAGTAATGATTGTGTGTTTATTTTTATTCCCGTGTTTTTAAAACTTAGCTTACAATTCTAAATAATTCCAAAGAATAGTTATTATTGAATTAGCTTTACCGATAGCTAATTCAATAATAACTATTATTAAATATTATAATAGTTATTATTAAATGAGCAAAATAAATAAATCATTAAAATTATTTTGCCCAAATTGCACTTCATATTATGTATTATTCATTAGTTAAGTTAAAATAGAAAAAATAATATAGGGAAATCCTCGAACATGTGAACTTTAAAAATATGGTATTTTAGGGGTTTACCTATCCAAAAAAACATTACATACCATCACGGCTAGGTATATACCAAACGGGCTAGTCAGAGGCCAAGATGTCTGATTTAATCAAATAAATCAGTTATTTGTGTATCACAGGTGGTACAGATCTAGTTTTATGTCACTGCGTTCTGGTCTAGAGCGTAAAAAAAACATATTAAGAACATAAGTAATTAGGTAAAATCACATTCAATTAGATAATTACCAAAAAATCATTACACCATCGATTCAACATAACCATAACCATATTTAATTTCATTACTTACTAACTAAAGTAAACAAAACAAGATAAGGCCCTGTCAAATCGGAGATGCTCCTAAAGTTTATCATACTGTGGTAGGATCTGTCTAATACCATATTCTTTAAGCTCCGTTTGTATTGCATTAAAACATCTATTTGCTTAATACTATGTATTAGGCAATTCATTGTATATTCTTGGGGCCATTCCGAATACACTTTGGCTATACATAGTGGTCTTATAAGAACTGAAACTTATTTTTTCAGCATGTCGTCTAGATTTTAAGTTTTCGTGGAACACTCAGTAGCCCACTTCTCACCAATCGTATATTAGAACCGTATTGTATTGCATAATTGAAAATATTAACAATCGCAAATGTTCATCATACGAATAGTTATCGTTTGTATTTGGCAAGGATCGAACACGCGATCTTTCGTCGTACGCGCATCTATAGAACAACCGATCCAGAACCAAGTTCTCAACCGATTCGGTTATTTTCTTTTACGTTTAATTCTAATTTTTAGTATGGAGATCGTCTCATATATTTTTGGTTCACGAAAAGAAAAGCTGGCCTTTAAACATTAAACTATTGAATGCTACCGCCAGGCAAGTAATTTCCTAGAATTAAAACAATCGGAGGGCTGAACCTCTAAATTGCACTACGCTAACGGACCAGTGAATTGCTTAAATTAAGTAACTAGGTTTTTCACTCACATCGAACGCAACCATCTCAACCAACCAATACTGTTTATAAACTCGCGGGCGTTCATCAAATACTACAAGACTTCCGAATCTGCCCAATTCTGCGGACATTAGCAAAGGTGATCAATTACCGCTCAGTTAAATGCTCGGTGCGTAACGAGCGCTGCTTGTTTTGGCAGCGTAGGGCCACTCATTCGCGTGTCCAAGCTGGCCAGTAGTTGGGGTACCTGACTTGGCAGTATCGGGCCGACCTGCGAGCCGGTCGACCGCTTGCTTGTGCAATGGCGCGTCTCTGGACAGCAGTGCTGCTCGCCGCGGTGCAGTACACCGCCGCAGACATACGTAAGGTTTTCTCGATTCTAAACTAGACTTGTACGGTCAGTGATTAATATGTAACTGGTTACACATCTTGCGAATGCAGGTCAGTTTGCTGAGGTGATATGTTGTAATTTTAAGGGTTTTTTAGATTCATAACAATCTGTAGTTGAGTTTGTTTATTTATTTAGGAACAAAATAAAAAAACGAAATCAGATGAAGATTTTGCTATAAATTTTAAGGAAAAAATATTGGTTCAATATTAGTGCGTAAAACTTTGTTACGTTTGTACTAAGAGATCAGTTACTCTTCATTTGATTTTATGTTTCGTTTGTTCATAATTTTCATCTCTTAGGCGCGTGGTTACTGGGTATAAATATTATTTAATCTGAATGAAATTTGAAAGTTTTAAACTTATTATCAGGGTCTTAAAAATAGTCACTTAAATCTGTATATTTAATAGAATGCTGATGAGCCGAAGCACATTTGGCCACTAATTTGAGATTATTTATTTGAAAGTTTTCTTACATATAACTTAGCCACTAAGTACTTACCATAATATATGTATTAGAGCACATAGTAGCAGCAATGCGTATTGCTTAAATGTTACGCAGTCCGTATCCAAAATATTACTGTGCGGTCGATTGCACTTTACAAATACGCGGCCAAAGAATTAAGTGTGTTATAATAAAAAGCTTTTTAGTTCAATGTAAAAAAATATTTTTTATAAGATAACTAGATTTTTACATTATTTACTACTATTTACAATATCTTATATTTACATATAAAATTGAAATAGCTAAAATAAGGAAAAAAAAGAATAATAATAATATGTTCAATGTGAAATTATAGAAGTAGGTAGGTTTATAATTTACCTAAACTGACATGCCCCACATTGTATTTTTTTAAATAATAATAAATCCCTGGACATTATTCCACACAGCGCCATCTAGCCCCAAAGTAAGCTAATTAAAGCTTGTGTTATGGGATACTAGACAACGGATAAACATACTTAAATACATTTTCTTTTGTAAATACATACTTATTATACATAGGAGACACCCAGACCAGTACAAACAGACATGTTCATGCACACAAATGTTTGTACTGTGCGGGGATCGAACCCGCGACCTCTGGTGTAGTAGCCAACTTCTTAACCATTACACCAAGTCGGTCGTCGACTCGATCGTCGATCGTATAAATTAAGTGCAGTTAAAACCAATTGGCATAATTATTTTCATGATTTGATGTGAATATTCATTCACATCATATGTTTGCATGCCTTCTGGCTGAATATAGATTTGGTTGGCAGAAAATAGGGTTCCACTAAACATTTTGCTATCCTTTTCACTATTAAGATAGACTTTTCAGTATACGGTTAGTATACAAGTCAGTATTTTTTTAAAAAAAACCTTGCATTGTCAGTTTCCCACTTAGCAAAAGAAAAAAAGAGTATTTCTCCCCAAACTGGCATATTCTGAGATCAGTGCCCTATATAGAGCGCCCAGACATTATGTTACTTAAATTATGATTGAGAGCCTTAGACGACCCTTTTAGTGCAGTGGTTGCATACAGAACGGTTAGAGCGCAAAGGTCAGGCCAGAGAAAAGGCATGGCCCATAATCCGACCCGGTTCAAAAATGTTTTTGTACAAAAACGAAAATGGTGGTAAATAATGCAAGCATAACCCACTTTTCATTATATGTAAAAAGAAAAAAAATATTCGTTGGAGAAATCTTGCAGCATTGTTTTGTTAAATAAAAATATCATCACACATAAAGCAAACTCGTTCGATCAGGTAATATAATACACGTATATTGCTGTTGCCTCCCTAAAACCACAAGTTATAAGTTAAGTTTTCATACTAGGTAGATTACATTTTTTTATTATTATTCTTTCATGATCCCCATGAGCCACAGCAATGCGCCACTTATCATTGAAAAGTATAATACCTATATCATTTGTCTTTCATTCCCGCCATATTTTATTTCTGTACGCCGTGGGTATATTTTTCACCCTAAATGGGAATGGCCCATTTAGGGTGAAAAATACCCTTTAAGCTGCAATGAGCGCTGGGGCCTTACAATCCCATAAATCCAGTCAAGGTAATTCTCTAAATTTAGGGTAGCGCGCAACTTGGTCAGTAAATATCCAGCCACTTTGCTTTAGTGCCAGGTAGCCGCTGACTGGCTTGACACGGAAGATCTTAATGCGAAATTGCTCGCTAGGCTCAGTTTAGGGAATGAACTTGACAAGTTATAAGGGAGCCTCTGGGCTTGGAATACTAGCAAAGCAAAGCAGCGAACCAAACAGTGTCATAGGGGCGACCGAAATGGCCTTTGGGGTCGTAAAACGCAAATAAGGTGCAAGCGCTTCGTGGAGCGAGCCTAAATATCGGTTATCGGCGACTTTTTGATCATGTCTTCGAAATTTGGTTTTATAAGTTTGTTACTCTCTGCAAAATTGTATTATTTGGAACTTACCTAGTAAGAAGTACTGTGTTCAGTTTTATAATCCTCTTTATATTCTATATTGGATGGTCATCGACCGGTTTCAGTGAGAACGGGTCTTTGTTTCCTAGGAGCTTCGATTCTCACATATCTCATTGTTCTTAAATCTAGAGCACTGGCAATGGGTAACAGCATTTATCGACGCAAAAAAGGGCAATCTGTATATTACCTGAATTGTTTATTGACTCATAAATAATAAATAATGAATGAAATACTAATTGAAATAAAATGTTTTATATTTTGTTTTATTTATTAATTTATTTCATTAATTATCTTGCTAGTTTTTTTATTTATTTTGCTTACATTCAGGAACAAGCTCGAGCTTTTTTCATAAAGTGCTTTCCTTGAATCCTTTTTATAGCTTTTACAATTTCGTTTATTTAATTTCCTTTTTTTTTTACTTTGACATACATTTAATGTTAAAAACTAGAACCATTCAATTTGTTCTAAGTATAGGGTGGGACAATAACCACAACTATGATGACACCTGTAGATATAAGTTTTTGAGCTAGTTAGCATATCAAATATGAAGATAATGGTTTACGAAGTAGGTACAGCAACATTAAGTCAGCGGCATTTGAGGCTGCAGTTGCATACTCAAGGAACAACTTTTCACTTATCCTTGAAATAGAAACCAAAGTTTAAGTTGAACGAGCAGCAGTTATTTCAATATATGATTACATGGTGCTGCATTAACTTGGTTAATTCACTTGATTATGATGCATTCTATAGCACAAGGAAAAACCATACTTTGGGAACAGGGGAGGCTTTCTACTAGGCACGCCCGTTAGTGCAGCACGTACCTAGTAACGTAAATTTTTCAGCTGATAAAAAAAAACTTACCGTTCGAAATTGATGTTGATTTTTTTGGTATTCCAACATATTTTGTACACAAAGATAGAAAGTAGAAAAGTTCGACCTGATCCTAGGGACTCAAGCGGGATACGAACCCGCGACCTTCCACAATCCGGGTGGCTGCTCTTGCAACTGAGCTACCTAAGCCGTTAACAGACTCGGCGAATTAATTTAGTGTATTTTACGTTGTAAGCGTTAACGTTTGTTTCATCATGTTATACTGTTTGACTGCCCTGTTGGCGCAATGGTAGCGATCCTGCCTTTAGCGCCGGAGGTCGTGGGTTCGATCCCGACCCATGACAAACATTTGTGTAACGAACATTGGTGTTTGTTGTGTGTCTGGGAATTATTATCTATATATGTATGTATTTACAAATATTTCAGTATGTTTATCAGTCTCTGACGCCCATAGTACAAGCTCTGCTTAGTTTAGGGTCAGATGATCTTGGTGTAAATTGTCCTAGATATTTTTTATTTTATTTATTTATTTATTTATTAACCGGCAAGCACTTTTGACACCCGAAGGAAACATTTTTGCAAATATTTGACTTTCGATTTAGATGAGACTAGCTACAGGATAAGTGAAAAAAATCGACCTGATCCCGCTTGAGTCCTTAAGATCAGGTCGAATTTTTCTAGTTTCTATCTTTGTGTAGAAAATAGTTCATTATTTAATGCTAAAAATGAAAATTCACTTAACTATATTTTGTTGTAAAAAAATCATGAAAACTATTCTTAACATACAACGTTTTGTGTCGTTATTACCCTTCCAAAGTTTCACGATACTTCGTGTACCGGAGTAATGTATGAGATTTATTATTTATTTTTCTTTTCTGTGGTATTCTGTAATATTCTTAAGGAGTAGAACCCATGTAACGACATTATAACCGACCATATTATTCGTTTAAAAGATAATTTTAATTTTAAAACGAGAATAGATTGGTGATCACTATCCGAGTCTGTGTGAGAACCACTATTAAGTAAATATTATATTTGTTATGTTATAAAAGAGATACAAATACGAAGACAAAACACTTTGTAGACAACTTGAAGACACTTTGTAGTAATTTTTTGACAGCCATTAAAGTTTAATAAACAGTATTATATTTTAATTACCTTCTTAATATCTTGGAATGCTTGCATGTTTTTTTTGTAATGTAAAATAACAATAACTATTTTGCATATTTATAAATGATTTAAAATTGATGACTATATCAATTTCAAAGATAATACGGGAACTCACTCAACATTCATTAAATATCTGTCACTCAGATAACTAATTTAAGATTCACCTAAAAAGACTATGAGGGGTTCTGTTGCAGTTCTTCAAAAAGTTTTCAATCTAAATTACCTATAAGTACTTAGTTAGTGAAAACAAAATTACTCAAAAGAAAAACAAACAAGGAACGCCTTCTTGGCTATGGAATAAGTTCGTAAGGGATGAACAAAATTCTTGAAAAACATGAATGAAAATTCGTCCTATTTTTTTAACAAAAACAAATCGAAATAAATTTATTAGATAATGCTTCGAAGAAAACGCAAATGTTTTGCGATGTGGTACCGTACCACGGTCCCAGTGTTACGGTTAAGCTCTTGTTGAGTTTACTTCTCAAAACTCATTCGATTGATCGGCGTTAGAGAAGCGTTTTGAAGGATAACTTTAACACAAAGACTTTACCTACTGGATGACTTGTTGTTTTAGATTGCTTCTGTCAGTAAATCCGTCTTGTCTTAGCTATACTAATATTAACATAACATAACATACCATCACAACTTTATCCCAAACGGGGTAGTCAGAAGCAAGTGACTTTTGCCGTCATGGTGAACGGAACACTCAAAAGCCCACTTTTCACCAATGGTTTAGAACCCAATGTGGTAAGGTGGTGAGCTTCCGCCGTTATCCGGGTTGATTTGGTTTTTTATCGATGTTTTCAACGAACACAAAGATTTTGGTTCTGGCCAGATTCGAAATCGGGACTACACGATCCGCGATCCGAGTTGGGGTGCTCAACCACAAGTAAAGTAAAGTAAAGTAAAAAATATCTTTATTCATATAGACTTATAAAAAGTACTTATGACACGCTTATAGTTACAAAAAAAAATATAGCAAAAATATACTAAAATAAACTTACATAAAATAATACTATGATAGTAAATATCATAATTAAACATAATGTGACTCTACCACCGGTTCGGAGGTTGTTTCCGATCGAGAAGACTCCGGCAATTAACTCGATGGTTACTCTTTTCAATCTTGTTTTTTAACACAAAAATTGAATTGACAGAGAAAAGTCATAACAAAAAAGTGTGCAGAGGAGCAGATCATACCTAAGATGACCACAAATTCGTATCATTTAAGAAATCCTCAACACTTTAATAACCTCGCTTCATTAACTTAGCTTTAATTTGTGACTTAAACTGGTGATGAGGCAGTTCAACAAGAGTTTGCGGAATCTTATTTAAATATTTAACACATTGACCAACAAATGATTTTCCTACCTTATGCTGTCTTAGACAGGGAGTTACGAGCTTATTTTTATTTCTAATATTGAGTTTATGAACATCACTGTTTTTCTTGAAGAGATGCAAGTTTTTACGGACATATACTACATTATCATAAATAAATTGAGAGTACACCGTTAAAATATCTATCTCTTTGAATACCTACTTCACGAAGCGAGTCGCGTGGTCTAAGGTTGTAAATGGAGCGGATGGCTCTTTTTTGAAGAATAAAGATGGTGTTGGGATCCGCTGCCGAGCCCCACAACTGTAGACCATACGACATAACACTGTGAAAATAACTGAAGTATATTGCTGTTGCGATATCAGTCAGGAGCCTTATTTTTCTAACAGCATAAGCTGCCGAACTAAGTCTTCCTGCCAGAGCAGAAATATGCGGACCCCACTGTAACTTGGAATCGAGAGTAATTCCTAAAAATACTGTGGAATTCGCAATCTCTAATGGCTCGTTATTCATGTTTATAATGGTATCGACCTGTCTTACATTGGGCATAGAAAATTTGATACATTCAGTCTTCTTAGCATTAAGCAGTAAATTGTTACTCGTGAACCAATGCAGTACCTCAGAGAGAGTATTATTTACGTCGTCAAGTGCTTTGTTACTTCTATCTACGTTAAAAATCAGAGAAGTCCACGATGCTCTAATATTATAAAGTGGAAAAAATTGTTTGTGTGTTTGTTTGTATTGAATAGGCTCCAAAACTACTTGACCGATTTTAACAACTCTTTCACTGATATAAAGATACATTGTCAGCCAGTAACACAGGTGTTATTTTTTTAAGCTTAGTTTTAACGGGAGAAATAGTTTACGCAGTACTAAGTAATCAATAAATTGGAAAATAGTTCGAGTCTGCATATTGTTTTCTTATATTTACGCAGTAGTAGTGACGGTTGCTATGTAAATAATTACTTTCTTGAAAAATAACATCTGAGTCACCCCGTGATCAAACCTGTGATACGACTGCTGTAAAGGAGTCGAAACGTCGGGTTAGAAAATGTAAAAATATAAATTCCGCGAGTAGAATCCGTAAAGTTGTTTCATTTCAAATTCTTCGAGTCCCAAATTAGGGATTTCCTCTCTGCGCTTCTACCGGCGGTCGCAGCCACTGTGACAGGTGTTTCTTCGCTGTTAATGTTAGTTTTTTGTTCTTAGTGTGTGTTTTTCCATCGAGGTGTCCCAAGACACTTGACCCATGCACCGCTACGACCTGAGGACAAATATTTATGTGATACCCATCTGTGTTTGTAATGTCTGGTTAATATCATGTATTTTTTACAAATGTTGTAGCATGTAGCATACGATAGCTTTGTGGAATTTGGGGTCATATGATAAGATGACCCTGATAGTTATTTATTTATTTAATTTATCATTTTTATCCCTCTAACAAAGGTCACGCACCTATTAGCAATGCGTCTGTACGTATGCAGAGATGATAACTGTATCGCAATCGTTTCTGCAACGGCGGTGTCTCAACGCGTCATGTTTTGACACGACCAACGCTCGTTTTTACGATAATATCGTAATCTAATATAGCGTAGCCACTCTCGCCACACCTGAAAAAATAAGATAGAAAAAAAATATAGGGATGCAAGTCACATAAAACATGATACTTGAGATTTAACATTAAAGCCTATATTTAAAATCTAAAAAGTAACAGTTTTGAGTCTTCAGATGAATTGCAATAGGCCTCACGTACCTGATAAGAAGTCAACTTTGGAAGCGGTAAAACTTGGGAGTAGCTGGAAACTCCTTTTGATATAGTAGAAAACATATATTATGTATAACTAGGAGAATGGAATATCGCAACTGAGCGTACCAAACAGTAATGTGCCACAAAGATCGACACTCCTAAAGTAATATGTACGAGTATGTTTGATGTCTCAATGAGAGACGATATAAAGTTTTAGTAATTGTTAGTTGTTATTAGAGAGAAAGGCGCGATGCACTGCTTACAAAGATACTTATATATCATACGCACATGATATACAATTATTCAAACTCGTTATAAATAGCGTCAACTAATAAAATTTTGATTTTACGAATCTGTATTTGTGGAAATCTGAAGCGTAAATATTAAAATTTTACTAGTATTTAAAAAATATATATCATTTCTTTAAAAATAGGTCTCGTTGAGTCTCAAAAAGTTTTTCCCAAAGATGGTTTGTTCGATTTCTACCCAATCAAAACATTTGTGTATCATTTTGGGGGTTAATACTCTTAATTATCTGTTTAGGTATGATCAATTAAGTACTGAACTCCTGTGATCACTCTTATCGTTATTAGTGTAAGTAAATGAACCGCCGCTGGCGCGCGAGCCGCTTACGTCACTGCTCGTAACTTCACCAGCGAAAGCGGGTTCTAAGGTTGTTCTGTTTAAACAGCATTTAAAATCTACATTACAAGTATGTGTACTAACCCCCTTATTCTTAAAAACCTAAACAGTGCTTCAAGAACACTTTACCATAGTAAAAAAAGTCTTATGAGACTGTTTCATTTGTTTATGAATAAGAGGGCATGAGTCTACACCTATGGCAGCCGCTAGCGTCCGCGTTGGTTTTTGTATGCGATTTCGGTACAGGCGTCCCTAGTGATTATAAATGGAGCCATAAATGGCATACTTTCTGTACGTCTACTACGACTTGCCAATTTAAATTTACGGTAACGTTCGCGTAAAAATATTGTATTGGGATGACACATGACATGACAATGTCAAATCCCAATAAATTTTTTTACGCGAAATGTACTGTAAATTTAAAGTGGCAACTCGTGGTAGACGTACTGAAGTCATCTATCGTAGTTTACGTGACCGACACTCATGGTAGCCATACTGAACAGATAGCAGATACAATAGGCTGTATCAATTATGGAGCAGGGAAAGGGTTAAATATGACTACTCAAAAATTTACAAGAATTGGGACATGCAAAATGGAGAAATTTATTCCTCCACCAATCTAAAGATTCAATATACATTTTGGCCATTACTTTGGACAATGTTAGGTTTATCATCCAAAACAATTAATATCACCTAACACACATCAAATATTCAAAGTCAAAGTCAAAAGGCAATGCACCTTAGAATTTCCTTTGCAACAACGTTAGGCCATCGTTGCGCAATCGAATCGACAGGCCGGCGCGCGTTGCTCACTCACTATACTTGTATGTACTCTGTTTCATTACTGTACTTAATAGAATAAGAGTAAGAATAATTTATTTGCTTTTGAACAGGGTTTACAGAAGAACGAACAGTAATAACATAGTATGATCGCCTATCCAGCCATTACAATATCATGCAAATACATTTCACAATTATAAAATGGTTAGCATAACATTCGCCACAGAATTCAAACTTTAATTTCATCTCCTGCATCTCTGATTGACTCTGACTATATATTTGAGAGTTAATATGGTTACATTAATGAGTTACAGATTGCTGATTCTCCTTGTTATTTAAAAAGTCTTTGAGAGAATAATACAAATGCGCTACAAGCCACTCTCGTAATGACTTCTTAAATTGATTAAAGGACATGTCTTTTATATATTGTGGAATCTTATTATAAATTAATACACACATGCAAAAAATGTTTTTTTGAATACGAGTACTTTTTGGGATGAACCCAAGGACTAGTCTATTAAAATTTTTAGTATTTCGGGGATATAAATCTCTAGCTTTTCTAAAAAGATCAGGAGATTTTATACAAGATTTAATAAATAGTGAATTCCTGTATTTGTTTACAACTAGCTTTCCACCAGTTTCACCCGCCTGGACTATTCTCCCGTTAAAATAAAAATATAGCCACTTTTACTCGCTAATAATGTATCTTTTTATTGGGACAAGAATGTTGAAATCGGTCCTACAGTTTTTAAATTTATTCATTCATCCAAATACCAAAAATAATAATTTTATAATAATATTACCTAGTGTTCACAAGATTCATAGTAACCCCTTATTACTTGGATAGTACCGAGTCTTCAAGACGAAGTTCGGTTTTGCTAGCCATCTCAGAGCATTCCATCCTTATATTTGATAGTAAGGAGGTCGTTGGACACGGCGTGGATAAGTGATGATGATGATGATGATGATGATTACTTGGAGGAATGGTAGTAATTACTTCTCTAAAATTTCGAATTCATACAAGGATAGACCTTTATAATTATTAACTCAAAATCACTCAATCACTAAGGCTTAATGAGACTTAAATGAAGGTACACTAAGTCGACAAAAAAACATGCCATCACAACTTTATCACAAACGGGGTAGTCAGAGGCAAGTGACTGTGTCGTCATGGTGAACGGAACACTCAGAAGCCCACTTTTCACCATTGGTATTAGAACCCAACGTGGTAGGTGGTGAGCCTTCCGCCGTTATCCGGGTTGATTTGGTTTTTTATCGATGTTTTCAATGAACACAAAGATTTTGGTTCTGGCCAGATTCGAAATCGGGACCACACGATTCACGATCGGAGTTCGGGTGCTGAACCACTAGGCCACGACGCTCTCTTTTCGCATCATGTAAAACCACTGGATATATTTTAATGAAACTATCCTGCGTAAATATCCTTGCAGTCGAAGTTAGTAGTGTTTGAAACTGTTAAAACATTATGTAATAAAGAATAAGCCTATGTACTGTCCTCTGCTGGGCAGTTTGTTAATGCTGAGACGTTTTAACTTAGGAACAAACGTTTAACAAAAAAAAACTCTACAAGAGTAATAGTTATGTTATTAATGCTAGTAGCCGAATCCTATTTTTTTGATTGGCTAGATTTAAAAAAAGGATCCATGAATTTACGATGAACGCTAGTCGTTAGCGTCTGTAGTGAAGTTTTCGTATAGGATTTTGGTACATACAGCGTCTTCAGTGAATAGAAATGGAACTAAATCAGACAGTGAAGTAAACCGGATGAACTGGACACTGGTCAATAAAGGCCCTTGATCATCAGTCTTCGGCACAGTTTTCACTGCACATGCTTGCAGCCAGTAGTCCGCCTCGCCTGATGCAACTGCGTTTCGTATTCGGCCATTACATGCGTGCACGTTACTACATCTGCCTTGTAATTAATCTGCATCGTGCCTCGATCCTTCCAATTCTGCACTGTTTCGTGAAGGACAGACGCCCATTCAACTTATGTATCCTAGATACATACTCGCTTTTCTTAAATAAGGTAAAAAAAGTGATAGTTGCCTACAAAAACATGCAAGTGAGAACTGGCGTGGCGTGTCAGGCCTTAATTTGCCAGATTCATGAAGGTGACCCATTTTTATTTATTTGTTTCAGCCAACTACATAAAGGTGTGCCCGCGCGATGACCCCAATGTGGACAAATGCATCATGAACTCGATTGAGCAGCTAAGGCCAAAATTAGTCAAGGTAAATCCTCATCAATTAATCTAAATATATCTGTATCAGGAACATACCATAATATAGAGCAGACTAGACTTTGCCCCGCCACTTAGTATGCCAAAAATGTCAGTTAAAATAATAATTTGAAGTCATAGAAAACACAACCCATTTTGTTATTGTAATTCAAAGCAAATCCATTTTGTTACCAGAATTATTTTATTTCACTAACGAGTGTTTAAGCCTGGAGGGTTTACTGGAATGGGTTTTTATTTTGAGGCCAGGGAACAGGAACAAGTACATTTGCCAAGTTGACCAAGTGACGGCATGACTGCCATATTTCTTTTTAAATGCAACTGTAGCTATTAAAGCTTTTCAATTAAAAAACAATCTTAAGAACCCGCTGAACATGCAACCGGTCAGTTCCATGATGGGGAGTCTGTAATGTCCATGACTTGTTTATTTTTACTTTCAACTTTCTATTTTGGAGTCACATTTTACACTCGACAATTTATGCGGCTTAAATTAATATTAATTATATTTTTTGGACCTATTATTATTGTCATCGCTAACTTGAGCACTGTACCTAATTATTTTCACCAGGATTTATTTCCGAGAAATAGTAATTATTTTATCAATATTTTTTCATTATAAACTTTTATTTACGTTATTAGACAACTAAATATTTTAACACTTATAAAAATGTGTAAACGATAGCACGTAGGTATTATGTGTTATATTTTAACAAACATTAAAGAAATTGTTTGTATTCCTTAACGTCCATACATGTTAGATTCACTGAATGCAGGAGTTTTATTCTGTTGTTGTACTTTCTCCGTCTTCACTTGCAGAGTTTTCTGTATTTTCTAGAGTTATTTCACTTGCAGGTATATCTGCAGTACCTTCGTTAGTCCCACCTTCATCGATAGGAGTAGTGTGAACTGTTATTTCATCAGTTGGAGTACTGTGAGCATCATTGGGACCATCAATAGGCGTTTCATCATCGGTATCGTTTATAGGCGTTGCCTCATTGGTACCATAAATAGGCGTTGCATCGTCTGATGATTCATCTGATGGAGTTCCTTCAACTGTTTCTGCGGGAACTAGGTCATCGTCATTTTCTACAGTTGATGACGACCCGGCTTCTGCTGTAGATGTACCATCATCAGACATTGTACTCGATTCTGATTCACTGACTGTGTCTGAGGTGGTCGTTCCAGTTTGTGACAAGCTGGTTGACATTGTCTGAGCTGATGCTTCGTCGCCCGATGCTGCAGCGGTAGCCAAAGTTTCAGTAGCCCCAGGAGAAGACGCATTTCCTTCGGAAGATGCCGCTGCGTTATCACCTGAAGCACTTGCTTCTGACATACTAATAGTATCCGTTTTCTGAACAGTTGTAGTAGTGTCTGCTAAGGTAAATGATGAAGCTTCAGCTGATGCATCCTCACCAGTGGCCTGCCCACTTGCGAATGAACTTGTATCGCTAGTTCCTGATGTATCATCTGCTGGAGATTCTTCTACATTTGTGGATGATCCAGCCACTACAGATGCGTCCCCGTTATCAGGATTGGCACTTGCTGTAGATACACTAACGGATCTGGTATTTGTAGTTGTGGTAGTTTCGTCTTGCAAAGCTATGGATGCAGCATGAGCGGTTGTATCTTTACCACTTGCCGAGCTACTAGCCGAAGACCTAGATTCAGATGTCAACCCTTCTTCCTCGTTATCACCACTTTCTTCAACATCTGATTTTATAGTTATTATTATAGAGCCTCCTTCATGGTCTTCTATTGCTGAAATACTGAGAGATTCCGTTTCTACTATGGAATCAGTAGAATTTACTGTTGAAAAGGTATCGCTTTTTTGTCCACCAGTTGCGGTCGCATGTGATGCAGTAAGGCTTTGATCTTGCTTTGTCGTCGTCTTTTCATTTGCCAACGTAATAGTTGCTGAATCAGCACCATTTCCAGTTGCCGTTTTATCATCTTCGGTAGACGTTTGGTCATTTTCAGTTGTCGCATCACTTTCGTTTGTATTGTCATTTGTCTCTACATTATTCGAATTTGTGGTGTCATCTGGTTTGCTTGTATCCGATTTTGGAGGAATTTGGGTTTTTAATTTAGACGTGTCTATAAGAATATTTTTAAATTTATGATTAGGTCCAGTGAGAGGAATTCTAATTGTAAAAGTTTGTGGCACATAGCGTCTGTGAGTTTCAGGGATATAAACAGGAATACTTCTGCGTTGTCGAGTTTTAACGCCCTGTTTGGCTGCTGCACAAGTCCAACAAACTGCGGGATTCAAGGCCTCATTATCAGGCTTAGAGTTTGCTATACTGCTAGGGTTTTCCTCTAGGGCGGCCCGTTTTACAAGGACACGAGATTGATAGTGCTGGAACTGAAACAAGTTAAGATAAATAAATGTATGAGCGAAAATTAAGATTTTAACACAGAGGAGAAAACAAATTGCTGGATAATGTGATGAATTTATTATATTATATTATTGATATATATATAATTGGGTGATGTGAGCTAGGGATATTTTATATCTTTTTTTGCATTATACGTTGCGCTTTGCGATAGTATTTAGACTAGACATACAGGACAGACATGGGCAAAGCGTCAGCTTTTGTTTTCACGATGATAGTTTTTATGGTCCTGAAGTTAATATCCCTGTGTTATGAGGTACCGCACAAGGAAATCAGCCAGGGGCGTCTCCCAGCACACCCAGACCAGAGTCAATTCAGAAAAGATCGTCCCCTGAATTGACTCGACCGAGAATCGAACCCGGGACACACGGAAATAGGGGCGGGAAACCTTGCTACAGCGCACCTGGCTAATCGTGTCGTCGTAGATTATAGTAACCGTAATTTAAATTTCCTCAATAGGGCCTAAAACTTTGACACATAAATCAAAATTGATTAAGGATATACGTAGTAAGTATTTGTCAATCTAATGTTCTATTGTTTACACTAAAGAAAGACACGGCGAGAAAATTGTGGCGTTTATAATATTTGGTAACATAAACAAAAAAATTACCTGCAAAATGCAGACGTAAACAACCAGTAGCTCTCTGCACCACCCCATTATTTATCGAATAAATTCCTTGTCCACGGTCTATTGGCTCTTATATGCATTTCAGCTGGACGATAGGATACTTGAATGATTCGTCACACATCACAAATGCATTGTGGAGGTGCTATCAGTGCGACGTGGAGCACGTAGTTGTTATTAGTTTTAGTCGTAAATGATAAACGCCAGGTGTGTTTCTAATTAGTAAGACGCGTTTGTGAAATAGTAACAGTAGTTAATCGCTATGATCAATACAGTCTAGTGGGGCAGAAAATTATTAAAGAATTGGCAGTACACATCGCCTGAAAAACTAAGTCGTTGGGAGAAGTAAAGTTCTAGAACGATGACCATTTGATGACGAATACAGTCTGCCACGCCCACCTTCATAGAAGGACAGATAATAATTGCTATTTTTTTACTTTGTTCATTACTGCATAAGGTAGGAAAATCATTTGTTGGTCAATGTGTTAAATATTTAAATAAGATTCCGCAAACTCTTGTTGAACTGCCTCATCACCAGTTTAAGTCACAAATTAAAGCTAAGTTAATGAAGCGAGGTTATTAAAGTGTTGAGGATTTCTTAAATGATACGAATTTGTGGTCATCTTAGGTATGATCTGCTTCTCTGCACACTTTTTTGTTATGACTTTACTCTGTCAATTCAATTTTTGTGTTAAAAAACAAGATTGAAAAGAGTAACCATCGAGTTTCTTGCCGGAGTCTTCTCGATCGGAAACAACCTCCGAACCGGTGGTAGAGTCACATTATGTTTAATTATGATATTTACTATTATAGTATTATTTTATGTAAGTTTATTTTAGTATATTTTTGCTTTAACTTTTTTTTTGTAACTATATGACTTGTCATAGGTACTTTCTATAAGTCTATATACATTTTAATTTTTACATTCTTAATAATAGTCCTAAAGATCTAGTCCAGAAATTAATGATGCAGTAAAATGTTAAACAATGTAAAAATTTACTAAATTATCACTATAAAAACGTATATACTTAAAACAAAGATTGATTGAAATGTATTGATAATACCTACATTGTAAGCACTTATTTCAAATTTGTGCGTAAATGACTCAAACCGCCTACACATAAACCCACTGTATGGGATTACAGTAGGTAGGTTTATACTTAAATATTGTAAAGTTTGTGATTTGGATAATAAATAAAAAAATAATAATAATAAAGATATTTTTAACTTTACTTTTTTACTTTTACTTTACATTAGAATAAAATAGCTAAATACAAATGATTCAGGTATTAACTTGAATCATTTGTATTAAGCTATTTTGTTGATATATTATTCCATGACATTACTTCCATGTTACAGCAGATATTGATTGAGCTTAGAGTAAGATTAATTGAGAAAGAATGTGATATTTAACAGTTCATAGATGAATCAATATAAATTAACAGAATTTATTACCTAGGTCTGGTTGTGGCTCTATACATGGTCACTATACCGTGACACATCTTAAGTATTGTATATGTTATTTGATATCGAAAAAAATACTAAATGATGTTGATGAATGTCAAAGTAAGTAGGTTTCATGGACTGTAATCAATATAATAACTTCTGAAAGCTTAAGCTAACCAGTACTTTTAAATTCTTCTTCTGTAATCCATTTTAATAATCAATCAAATAATTTATCCAGTATTTCAAAATGTCGTTTCCGTTGTGTCTGTCGGTCGGCCTTGTGCAGACGTGAAATTTCTAAAGAATTTCAAACTCGCGTTATTACGCGTAAAATAACGCAACCATTCACGAGGTTGCACAAATAATTTATAGTAATTTACTTCATTCACATTACAATGAGTAAATTGTAACGTTTTGTTCATTCATGTTATTATAATTGATAAGCGCACGTGGGATAACTAAAGATTGCAACAAACAGATTGATCAATTTTAGTGTTTATTAGAGTTACAATAACTGTCTAAACTATAGCCTTCAAAACAGGACAGTAGTCGACCAAAAACATTTATTAAAATAAGGCCTATAATAGCATGCACACATCTGTGCTTCAAGAATTTGCCTATCTAAGGATCATAGGTTTTTCAACATGAAAATCGATCGCTCTTGGAAGATATTGTTTTTTTTCCATTGTTTTATATTCTTTAGATTAGACACTCAGTAGGTTTATTGGTATCAAAATGACAAATTTCACTTGCCTAACGCCTGTTGTTAACCCAAAACAAGTTTAAAAGAGTAACTGCTGAGTTTAGAAGAAACAACTCCGACGCGGTATATCTTGCTTTGTATGTGTACTCTTGTGCTTTACTTAAGTGTGTAGTTATAAGGTCCCATGTAATGCAATTTAATAAATAAATAAATAAATAAAAAAAAAAATTGACGATTTGAAAGTACTTACTGTGAAAGTCTATTTGAATAAAGTTATTTGAGTTTGAGTTTGATATACATATAGTTGGAACAGAATAAACTGTTTATTGCCTTCATAAAAATTAGGTGCAGTGCACTTAATCTTATTCTCTTATCTTCAACAAGTTAATCTTATGAATTATTAAAAGTTTCTGTTAGTAATAAATGCTATCGGGCATTAAGTTTAGAGTCTTGGGTTTAAAAAAAACATGAGGCCAGTAGTATAAAAATCATATTGTTCAGCAAAATGATACTTGAGCTAAAATGTTCGCCACTGATTGTTTGTCCTGGGTCGGGATCGATCACGAGTCCACGACCTTAAGAGGCAAATGTAGGCCGGACTCTACTCGTTGTGCTAACTCCCTAGTCAATGTTATTACAAACAACGTTGAAGCTGTGTTTTAAAGGGGGAAGCTGCACGGAAGCCCACATTTCCCGAGCGCGTATGAACGGCGAACGCTCGTTACTTGGTTCGATTTGTTTTTGTTTTTCTAGTTTGATTGGGGTTGGATGAAAGTTTTTTAAACTGACCCTGTAATGCACCTGCATGATGCAAGCATTAAGGATTGTTAGCATAGGAAAGGAAACAAGTAGGTATCGGTTGTGTAAGGCGAGCCACTTATCCTTGGGCCCTTCTGCGGGCGAGCGGCTCAACCGTAAAGTTGGCACGCACACCCGCTATTAATCTGTTTAATCTCAGATTCATGTTTTTAAGACTATGAATAATTAAAATTAATCTCCTGTAAAAGGCAATTTTGGGTTAAGTATAACTATTAAATTTTATCTAGTCCCGAGCCATTGTTTTTATTTTTTGGAGGAAGGTGGCGATCTGTTTTACCTTAAAAATGGATAACTTTGAGTCCCTACTCTGGATTTTGATACAAATACATAAATATCTTTAAAACATATTTAAATAGATAACAACACCCATTCACAAAACTAAACAAAATGTCCGTCACATGGGCTAGGAACATCACGCTAACGAATCAGTCACCTAGGTTTAGCTTTAAAAACGAATTTAAATTACATAGTACTCTCAAAAACAATTAACTGATGATGTTGCATTTGGTAATTTGTATGAACCTTCAATGGCTTTTGATTTTTCCATGTTAATCGTTTTCAAACCCTACTAACCTCTTCTTGATGTTCAGTATTCAACAAGAGTCTGTAATTATGTAGGAGTCATAAAAACCGCTAATTAAATATTAATTGAACACAAGGATTAAACACAACAGTGGCCTTCATGCAGGAGAGCAATGTAAATATTTGCTCTGCACATTGGAAAGTGTGTCATTGTCACATGTCGACACTAGGGCCGGTGTCAAGATGATCCGAGAGGCCTATAATTGAGATACTGTCGAAAATTAAATTAAAATTGCAACAAGTAGCTAGTCGTTTTTAAAGTGTAAGAAAAAGGCTGTTGATATCCAAGGTTGCCATTGCAAAAAAAACAGTATTTTGAGGCTAAATCTTTTAAAAATAATCCTATGCCGGAGAACCGATATCACTTATTGTTAGTGCCTTCTAAATTGAAGACCGCGTCTCTCAAAACGTAGTGTAGGACGCCCCTTCGAGTAAGTGAGTGAGATGACTAACGAAAGGGTTACCGGCAGGAAGTGGACGCGTCAAACGTAGGATAGAGGGAGGCCTATGTCTAGCAATGGATTATAATAGGCCAGATTATAAATAAATAAAATAAATATCTGGGACAAATTACACAAAGATCATCTAACCCCAACTAAGCAGAGCTTGTACTAAGGGTGTCAGAGACTGATAAACGTACTTAAATATTTCTAAATACATACTTAGATAGATAATAACACCCAGCCACACAACAAACACAAATGTTCGTCACTTAAATGTTTGTCATGGGTGGGTATCGAACCCTCCCTCCGGTGCTAAAGGCAGGATCGCTGCAATTGCACCAACAGGCCAGTCATGATAATGACTACAAAATAATCATTTGTCAGCAGTAACGTGAACGTTAAGCTACTGCGAGCAGATTGCTATCATACCTAAACAAATGGACCTAAAGCAGATAGAATCTCGTTTGAGAAGTAACCAGTAAAGGACAATGCCCAGGTTGGCCTATGAACCTACAAACATTTGGCATTTGTCATAATCCTGGCCATGATTTAAGACATAATTATCACATAGTAGATTGTCACGGTCTTTTCTGATTTTTGATATCGAAATTAAGAATACTTAAAAGATTTATCGTACGAAAACATTTTTTTTTTAATTCATGATATGGCTTCGCCTGTGCCCTCTGTTGTTTAGCGATCGCAACAATATTTTAATTTACTTCGTATTGACAAAAGAAACCTTGTATGGGCAAGAAAATGTAGTTGTGAACTTACTAAAGGCTCTTAAAAATGAGTAACAATACATTACTGTCAATGCGATAGATGTTTAATCAACTTTCTTATTTTAAGTTGAATTGTACATTGGCTGAAATCAGCTTTGTGCGAAGTTGAAAAAAATAGAGAAGTTAATATCGTTTGGTTGACTTGACACTTCAACGCAAAAACAAATACCGACATCCCTTGTATTTTTTGCTTTCAAATTGCAACGCTGTGTTATTGTTTTTATAATTATAATCTTCTGACTCGGCTTAAAAAACGGACATTGATGGCTCTCTATAGTGACCTACCTGGACAGATTCACATAATTTGTAACCTGCACATACGCTAACTCAGCAATAATTACGGATTTACGATCATCGCAATGAAATCAACATTTTGTGTGAATTGTGGCTCAGCTAGTGGTTCCATGGTACTGGAAGATCGACAAAATATGTGCTTGAAGAACATTAGTCCCTCCCACCCACACGTAAATAAAATCTCGCAATATATTATTAAATATAACCTTAACTTTTTCCCGTTTTTTGATAATTAACGAGTTCTCAGAATTGTCTGTCCATAAACTACGTGTTGACACTAGATTGTATGTTTTATGAACCCTGAGAGGTATTTTTCATGATTGTTGGTTGGTTCTTAGGCCGCAATTTATGGGCGAATGGGCACTATCCTTCTCAAATCTTGGGTAGATGTTAAACTACCATGTTATTAACTGTTAATTCTATCGGTTAGTTCAAATACTAGTTGTAGTAAAGTAGTAGTAAGCCGGGGAATGCACTAGCGGCCGCCCGTCTGTAGGTACCCATGTCTGCGCGTAAATTGTAGGGAAACGAGTCTAGAGAAACGAGCCACTGCTCGGCAAATGCCTCTGTTATCTCTACAATATATGAGTTTATTTTATAAAATTATATACATTTGAAACGGCTGATTACTAAAATTCAGTGTCTTCTATTTTTCAGGGCATTCCTGAGCTGGACGTGCCTGGGCTGGAGCCGTTGAGCCTGGGACAGATCGCGCTGGCTCGCGGTCCTCAGGGCGCCAAGCTGACAGCTGTCGTCAATGAAGTCAAAGTGCTCGGACCAAGCAACTTCATCATCGAGGAGCTCAAGTAAGGGACCTAAACATGATCCAAAACATGAAGATTAGATCAAAATATACATAAACTTTTCCGTTTCTGACTGAGTGACTGACAGATAAGGAACATGCAGGGGCCTGATTCTGCTATTCAAATGCCAATGGAATCTTAATTGAATTGCATGATTTTGGTAAACTGGCAAAATCATGCCGTTCAATTACGATTCCGTTATCATTTAAATAGCAGAATCAGGGCCCTGATGAAACTACTTGAGTCTAATTACAATCTTTTTCGTAAAATCATACAGCTCACTTAAGAGTTTTAACCTGATTTGTAATTTTTCGTATTACGTTAAAACCGATAAGGGGAGGTGGTTCACAAAACACGTTTATAGAATTCATTTTTGAAGTAGTGAACAGTAAAATTAAAATCTAATAAAAATACTGATATTGTTATAGGGGATAATACAGGGAATTCATCCGGTGGAAACATGATTTAACGACAGAATAAATTCACAAAGTTACCTCTTTTTGTGACATTTTGTCTACTAGTTTTGGTTTTATTCCTAAAATAATTGATCTGATAATATGGGTCCTTTACCAAAACAAAGTTTAAAGATAACTGGAGTGTTTTCATCCGACGGTTTTTTTTATTACATCCATTAATTTTTTAATCGATTATTTTAGTGATTTTGGCGCTCACCAGTTTCCTTCGGGAAATGTTGCGCCGAACCACTTAAGCTTGCTTTTGTTAGAAATTGATTCAAAGATCATTATAAATAAATGCAAAAAGACGTGAAGCAACGGTACTGTACTGTTCAGTGGTTTCGTTTTACACGTGAAACATGACTTGTACCTAACAGTGAATATCTGGCCCAGATGATGCGTCACTGCCAGGTAACCGCTGACTGATTGGAAATGAAAGATCTTAATACGAAATTGCCCGCTACGCTCACTTTATAGAATGAAATTGACAAGATAAAATAGTGAATTGTTATAGGGCACATCCTCGCAAGGCACTCTTTGGGGAGTTCAAAAGCACTCACAGAGAATTTCCCGAAATCCCTAAGGGAAGAGGAAGAAAAGGAATTACACTTTTTGCGGGTAACAGCTAATAGGACATTTATGACAAATGTTTTGTATTTAGTCTGGGTTTTAGTGGTATGTACTCGTATGTTCATTGTTTTTGATTTCCGCAATAAATGTTATGTTTTCTCTACATATGTATTTTTTTAAATTGTAAAATCTTTAGGCTCAGTAGCTTTATCGTCGAAGAGTTCCAAATAAATAGTAACGTTTAGGGTAGCGAACGATATTAACACAAAGGGTAGAGAAGTTTTTCCTTATGCTAAGTTAAAAGAAGTGAAATTATAACTACGAGAAGACAGCTAATTACAGCAAGATAATTATATGCACTAGCATTAATTATAATATTTAGTACTACCTAACAAGTACCAAACACTTCTTATAATGCCGATCGTGTTTTGTTCTTCGATATGTCAGGAATCATTAAAACCTATTTGTTGTGGATGCTGTGATAAAAATAGTGATGTGAGTGGTCAACGCTTTATCCTCGTCCTTGGCACTGATGCTGCCGTGAATTAAAGATTAATGTCTTGACATCGTAAATCAACGTGCTATGATTGAATAATGACATATCGTTTTTTCTTTGCCGGGTCTTCTCATTAGAAACAGCAGGCCGACTGAGGGCGGTATAGCCACATTAGAAACATGTATTCAATTAAGTACATAAAGCGTATTCATATTTTGTGTAGCTATTGTTTTAGTCACCTAGGCAAATTTGTGACTTAAAAAAATAAGCGTGAGTGAGAGCGTCATGGCCTAGTGGTTAAGCACTCCAACTCGGATCGCGGATCGTGTGGTCCCGAGTTCAAATATGGCCACAACCAAAATCTTTGTGTTCATTGTTTAATTTCCGACTAACTCTCCGGTGATGGAAAACATCGATAAAAAACCAAATCAACCCGGATAGCGGCGGAAGGCTCACCACCTACCACAGCCACTTGCCTCTAACTACCCCGTTTGGGATAAAGTCGTGATGGTATGTTCTGTTAAAAATGACCAATGTGCGGTTCATCAGAACCTTCAATTACGAAAGAATATAGAACAATGTCACCATGTCATAATATACCGCAGGTTCATCAGAGTATGCATTGAGTTAACGTCCTACGATATGCCTGCTTTGGGCAAACTAGCATGAATTTTTTCCTTAATATTGATTTTCGTTTCTGGATCTGGACGTAAGTGTTTTATCTATGAGATTTTAATAAAGAAATACTTAAGTATGTTTATCGGTCTCTACGCCCCCATGCTCTAGTGGTTTTTTAGAGCCCAGCCCGAAATCCGGTGGTCAATCCAAGTGGGTTCAATTCCCAGGTTTGGCATAGTGTGTTTTCTGATGTTCCGGTACATAGCCTGGGTTTGTGACTAACCAAATTTTTCCAGCTGTGGGACAGCGTGTATATAGGCTAATTACTTACTATCTTTTATCAGTCTTCGACACCCACAAGCTTTATTGCGTGTAAGGTTGGATGATTTTTGTGTCAGGTGTGAAAGACATTCATTAATGAATTCAATTATCTATTACAGGTCTGACCTGGCTAAGAACCGGTTCGACTTCAAACTTTTGCTGCCTGAGCTGAAGTTCGTCGGGAAGTACAAGATGGACATCCAGGTGCTGCTGCTGCGGCTTCAAGGCAGAGGAGCTATCAATGGCACCTTCAGTAAGTTGTTATTGTGCCAGATATGCTGTTTTGACAGAGAAAGAGAGATATAGGCTGCCCTAAGAGAAGAGCATTTACATTAGCTAGTAAATAGTAGTACACACACATACACTACACACACACACACCCACACACACACCACACATACACTTTGTATTTTAGTTTGCTTTTGCTAGCTTGTGTATCTTTGCATGAATGCCGTGTCTGTTGTAAGTTGAGCTTTTAAAATATAAAATGTAAATCCGTTTTTGCTGTAAGTTTAAAATTTAAGTACTGTCTGTAGTAAACATTTAAGAGCTGTGAATTTTGTTTTTCAACAAATAAATAAATAATAATAGTCTTAAAAATCACATGCAGCTGCCTGCTTTCAAGATAATTAAAAAGCTAATCACACTAAAATAACAGAGACAGAAAAGCAAAAGCATAATAATTTACCTGCTCTCAAGTACCTGTAGTGTTTTATTAATCCACAGTATCAATCTTTTTTTTAAATTTGAGTCAAAGTTCAAACATTTTCTTGATAAAGAATAAGTATTACCTACCCCTACCCCTGTGAATTTGAAAGCTAATGTGGATATCCTCCCAAATCATACGAGTATCTTCTTGATATCTACCAAATACGAACTGCTGTGGGTAGCCTGCTTGCATCCTAGTAGTTAGAACATTGAACCGTGCTCCGTTTACTGCATTAAAGATTCGGTAATGTCGTCACAGATACGTCGAGTGCAGTTATGTGTTGTGTTGAGCGATATGGCGCATAAACCACTGCATGCCGACGCTGCACCTGATTTATGTGTAGGGTTGGGACTCTTCATTTGGTGTCGAGTGTAAAAAAGTAAAAGGGAAAATTCTGTTTGAGGGTCATGGGGAAGACCAGTAACATGCTATAGAAAATTTAATTTATCAGTGTGATTTTCTGCTTCCTCGCATTCAGGGAAAAAAACTTACCAGTACGTCTACCACGAGTTGCCACTTTAAATTTACATCATCGTTCTCGTAAAAAAAAGAATCGTTATTTGAAATTGTCAAGTCATGTCATGATGTGTCGTCCCAATTAATTTCTTTTTACGCGAACGATAACGTAAATTTAAGTTGGCAACTCGTGGTAGAGGTACTGCAGAGTTCATATTCTTTGGGTGGTTTCTGTGCTTTAAAACTCTACAAACCCAAAATGTAAATACAGACATTAATATTGCTAATTCCCTTTTAGAGGCTTTTATTCGGTCCAATATGAATCGTATTTCAACATCATACGATATACTGTCACTAGTAAAATATTCTTCATTATTTTAATTTGCTTTCCTAACCTCGGGTAAAGGCTTCTTGACTTGCTATTTGTTGTTCATGCGATAGGTATTACCAGCCCAACTTTTTTTGAACTTGCAACCATGCAATTTTTTCCGAGATATTTATGAAGCAAGTAAGCAGCACGTCTATCTTATTTAGCTGTAGAACTCAATTTGCAAATAAATATAAAACTTAGGTATCCTTGCGGTATCGTGACAACCTTATACCCGCGGATGGCATCACCCTGTCGACATCGCGGTCACACGCCGACGTATTGGTACCCGGCACCGGTCTTTATGTAATAACACTTAAGGAATATTGGTCATTAACTCTGTTTGTTTACTTGCTAATTAGATTTGGTTGACGAGGGGGCAATACAAATAGTAAAATTGCAGTTAGTTTTCCTGGTCATATGATTGAATTGAATAAATTAATAAATATCTTTTATAACTTACACCAAGTTCATCTGACCCCGAACCAAACAGCTTCCGCTATGGTTGTCAGAGTCTGATAAATGTGTTCGATAAGTATATCTAAATTCGTCGTACTTTAAAAAAAATATAATACACGCATAACATTCACAAATGTCCATGACAATAATCTTTGTGAGAGCGTCGTGGCGTGGCCTAGCACCCCAACTCGGATCGTGGATCGCGTGGTCCCTAGTTCAAATCTGGCCAAAACTTTGGTAATATATGGAATGGAATAATGAAAAACTTGGATAAAAAACTAAATAACCGGATAACAGCGGAAGGCTCACCACCTACTACTTTGTATTCTAATACTATTGGTGAAATGTGGGCGTCTGTGTGTTCGGTTCACCATGACAGCAACAGTCACTCCGTTTGGGATATACTCGTAATAGTATGTTATGTAAAGCCTTTCGCATTGCAGAGGACTACGCGTGTAACGTCACGATGCGCGGACACAAGGAGATGCGCGGAGAGGACGAGTACCTCCAGTTCGACCCATTCCGAGTGCGTCTGCGCGTCGGCCAGTCCTCCATTTACCTCACCAACCTGTTCGACGGTGACCCTGTGCTGGGGCCCGCCACCAACCGCGTCATCAATGAGAACTCGCAGGTATTTCCATAAATTCTCTCTACTGACACGATGAGTGAATGACTTTTATTTATAAGCAATCAGATCACCCGAGTCTCGTTTTACATTCAGCTAAGTTACCTTCAAGATTTGCATTTCCTTGTGGATAAAGCAATTATGGTTTAACGGGTCATGACCAACACGACGCATCGTAACAATTTAATCAAGTAAAAACGTATTGTTTTTCAGGTTTTCTTACAAGAAATAACTCCGGTCCTAGAACGGAGCCTTGGGGAACTCTTCAGAGAAATGGCGAATAAGATAACATCTAAGTTTACATATAAAGAACTGTTCCCCTGACCACCGTAGCAGATAAGTTTGTGATTGCTGACATTTTGTATTAGATTATTTAGGTCATTCGTAAGGCTAACCGAATGTGATAGTATTTTTATACGGAACGGTGATAGGGAATATGCATGAAAAATAAATGTATGAATATGAGCATTTAAACATTGACCCCCTATCCCTAAAAGACAGAGACCAATCAAGCAATCGGTTGTCAAATCGAATTAAATGTCAGCTGCCATCATTGGTTGACGAGCATTTATACAACCAGATACAACCACATGCATGTTAGTTATTGATGGATTATTTGTCAACCTCTAAATAGTTAGCTAGCTTACAATTTGGAAACTGCACCATTACCCAGAATAACAGTCCTCGTTGTTAATTAGCCAAAACTTTGTCTTGGCAAAAAAATAAAATTTAAATATTTCAAAAAGTGACGCGGCCATACATAATTATTTTGTCTTTTTATGCATATTCCCAACTCTTAAAAGAAGCTAAGACTTAATTTCGGTATTAAGGTATTAAACAATTGTTTTTTTCTTTTTCTGTAAAAAGATTTGCATTCTTATCTTAATATTGTATAGCCATTTCTTTGAGGGCTTAATTTATAGAGTTTCTTCAATAATTATTAGCTAGGTCAATAGTGTGACTTCAAAAAATGTAGACATTATATTGTCATTAAACTATGTTTGCAGGTTCAAGCAAATTGCACTTTGTAAAAAATTAAATTGCGTCTTTTTAACCTTTAATTAATTGTCTAATTTAGTAAGTAAATATTTAATTATTGCTTTATTTTCATATATATTTTGTTAAGTGGTTCAATTCGGTAATATTGCTAAGTTTCACTGGCTTGGGAATGTTGTTACTATCTATCTGTTTTTATGTACGTAGATCGTAGGTATTACTGACTATTTAATGTGTCATCTCTTCAAATTACAACATTGAATTAATTGATTACAAACATTATTACTTGTAATTCTGATTAGCATGAATTTTTTACTTTGTATTTTCATTTAAATTAGCTAGGATTCTTGAAACTTGAAAGATTATTTTCCTGACTGGCCAAGTTTAATACTTTTCTATTGTGTTTATTTGTATTTTTTTCAAATGAAGAATAGTTAAATTTTTTGTAATTAAAAATACTACTTATATCAAAGTATTTAAAATTATAATTGGTGTTTTTTATTTCTTTCGCGTATGAACGCGGTAAGCGTGGAAAGGCAAGAATAAGAATAAGACATAATAATCCCCATATATAGATCCTGCTGCAACCTGCACCTGATCATGAATCTTCCGGATGGAAGGTATCTCTACGCTGTTCCTCTAGGATGTTTTAGTCGCTACTTGAACATCACTATTACAAAAGCTACAATCATAACAGACTTAAAATCGAACCCTGAAGTACATCTATACTAATAATATACGAGTATTATAAAGAGGAAAGATTTAATTGTTTGTTTTTTCGTTTGTTTGTATTGAATAGGCTCCGAAACTACTAATCTGATCCTGAAAATTCTTTCTCTAACAGAAAGTTAAACTATTCAGGAGTGTTATAATTTAATTAATAAAAAATTGTTAATAAAATATAGTCTATTTTATTATGATTGAACACAAAATTCAGTAGGAGAAAAGCGAGCGAGTAAGATAATGGACACCAGCTGTCAAACATTTGACAGAACGAAGTCTGTTGGGGCAGCTCGTAACTAATATATTAATTCTTATTAGCAAAATATGTAGTGATTATTTCTTGCTTAAGCCCTTGGATCAATACAAATGAATAAATGTTTGAAAGGAAAACACTTCACAATTTCTTCTTTTGGTACAAATTCTGATCTCTTGGTATTTCTGAATATGTGAATGTGTGACATTTAAAGTAAAATAAACCTTCCAATCGAAACAAATTTCTAATGAGTATTTTATCGTTTACTAACAATTATGCATTGGGCCACTATTAACATTTTAATTTTTGAAGTATGAATAAACCTTGCAGTTTATTTTTAGCGCATTCATGCGCATTAACCGGATACAATGCAAACGTTAAGGCTATGCAAGAATGCACGAATGATTTAATTTACATGCCAAAACACTGTTACTTCATAGCGCCTATTCAGATTTGCACAGCAAAGTGATGCTCTGATTGCTCTGTCTCATTAGGTACCTATTGAAAACTCAATACTCAATACTCAATCATTTATTGCAAAACCGTAATGTAAAATAAGATGTTACAGTAGTGTTTTAGAACAGTGTTATGGACCCTGTCGGGCACGCAACTTTGGGTTAGGAGAGAGGAAGTGCTTGTAATAAGATTGAAATCTAATTAAATTAAAATACAGACAAGAGACGTCACATAAATATAACATTTATAAAGTTACACAATTATTAAGGGATTAATTCAAAATAAGAAAATAAAAAATAAAATCATTTAAAAAATAACATTAAAAATAAACACAAAATCCTAATCTGAATATAATTAGAATATTCATTTTTAAGTCATTATCTTATTAAATTTTTAATAATCAATCTCATTACATTATTTTACGATTTTATAGTATTATCATTAAAATATTCGTTTGTATTATAATAGCATTTATTAATTAGGAACTGCTTTAATTTCCGTGTAAATATTTTGTCATTATTTTCATTTCTTAGATTGACAGGCAATTTGGTATATATCTTGATAGAAGAGCTAAGGGTGCTAGAAGATTTCAAATTCAATCGGGAGGCTGGAAGAACTAGTTTATTTTTGTGTTGCGGTCGCGATGTGTATTTGCATGGCATATCCTCGCGCTTTGTATAAAATTGTTTGTGTTTTCGAACAAATTTGCACATTTCCAAAATGTACCTGCAAGACCTACCACATTTTATGTTCAATAAAAAACGGTTTACAACTCTCTCTTTGGTCTATGTTAACAATAATCCGAATTAACTTTTTTTGAAGGGTAAACAGAGAAGGTGCATCTGTACTGTTGCCCCACAGAACGATACCGTAGCTCAGCCAAGCGTGCGCGTACGCGTAGTATGTAGTTATTGCTGTTTCTATGTTTGTGGTCTTTTTAATTTCGCGCAAAGCATAACTGAAGCTCGATAATTTAGATTTAATTCTGTGAATGTGTTTTTTCCAGTTTAAGTGGGTGTCTATATCTATTATTTTATTATTATTATTTCGGCTAGGGACGCTGGCAGTGGGCCGGGTGATCGGTCCGCTAGTTATGGGCCATTTCACCCATTTCCCCGGGCCCCCTAGCAGGGGGTCTTTAGGTTGTCCCATTTTCACGGCGTCCCGTCGAATCTTCCCGTTGCTTTGCAGAATCTTACTATCTGGTCCACCGTCAGTTCTTTCAGGTTACCTTCATCTAGCGAGTCTGACCCCATGAGTTCCCACCGTATGTGTGAGTACATCGGGCATTCGGCGAGTAGGTGGAAACTCGTTTCCTCGCTGTCCATGCACTCCATGCATGTGGGGTTGTCTTTGATGCCTATTACTGTTAGGTGCCTGTTTAGTCTAGAGTGTCCTGTGGCGATTTCAGTGACCATACGTACACTGTTCCTTGACAGCTTCAGTAGATGACCTGTCTTCTTCGTGTCCAATCCGTTTATGAACATTTTAGACTGTCGCATGCCTGTTGCAGCCTTCCATCGTCTGTTTGTTGCTGCTGTGGTTAACCTTTTGATTACTCCCTTGGTGATGTTGTGTGCTATTGGCAGCCTGGGTTCCGGACCCACTAAGCCTTCGGCCGCACCACCCCTGGCTAGTTCGTCTGCTAACTCGTTGCCGACATTTCCCTCGTGTCCAGGGACCCATGCAATCACTACGTCTATTTTGTTTGCGAGTTTCCCTAGAGCTTTTTTGCATTCTTTGACAGTTACCGATGTCGTCTCTGCTTTGCTAAGCGCTTTCAGCGCTGCCTGGCTGTCACTGTAGATGGTGGCCTTGCTGACACTGTCCTGATTGTCTAATATATCTGCGCATTCCATGATAGCGTATATTTCTGTTTGGAATACGCTGGCGAACCTGCCTAGGCAGATTGATCTGTTTATCACTGTACCGTCCTCGCACCTTATGTGCACACCCGCGCCAGATAGCTTCAGTGACTCAATTCTGGAGCCATCTGTGTAGCAAACTGTTCCGCTTGTGTCTATGTTCCATTCATCTCTTTGTCCTATGTGTACTTTGTATTTCTTGTCAAAGATCTTTTCTTTCCTTGTTAGGTCGTTGTTGGTAAAGATCATTGACATGTTGCTCTCGATTTCACTTCCGATGCGTAGATGCCCTCTGTCCGTGTGGTTACCGATCCAGAGGTTCGTGCTCCTGAGTTTGAACCATTGTTCGGTCGCTTTTCCTTTGATCGCTAGATCTAGCGGATCCAGCCCGAGCATGATCTCTAGCGCTGCTGTGGGTGTTGTTCTCATTGCACCTGTGATCATCAGTGCCACTAGTCTTTGGACCTTGTCTAGCTCTAGTTTGTTGGTCCTTAGTACCGCCTTATGCCACCATACCAGTGATCCGTGGAGGATTCGTGGCAGGATGATTGCTTTGTATATCCATAGTACAGTCGCCGGTTTGATTCCCCATGTGCGTCCTATGGCTCTCTTACATTGCATCATGGCCATTTTGGCCTTAGAGCAGGTAGTACTTATGTGTGCTTTGAAAGTTAGTTTGCTGTCCAGCGTAACTCCTAGGTATTTGATCTCCTTGACCATTTCTAGTTCGGAGTTGTTTATTTGCACTATTTCTTTACTACCAATTTTACGTTTATTGGTGAATAGGACTAGTTTCGTCTTTTCGGGATTGAGGTTGAGTCCCTTACTTCTGCACCATGATAGCGCCGCTTTCAGTCCTCTGTTCATGATGTTGCACATGACGCTGAGGACCTTTCCCGTTACTAGCAATACCCCGTCATCAGAGTACACCTGTGTGGATATGTGTGTCTTGTTTATCTCGTGTACTAGTTCATCTATTAGAATGCACCATAGTAGAGGGGATAGGCATCCCCCTTGCGGGAATCCTCTCCTCGCCCTGACCGTGTGTGTAACCCCTGCTAGCTCAGCCTTTATCAGGCGTTGTTGAAGCATGTTCTTCACCCATCCTGATATATCTTTATGAATGCCTTCGCGGTCTAAGGCGGCTTCTATCGACTTAGGGCTGGCCTTGTCGAATGCCCCTTCTACGTCGAAGAAGCAGCCCAGTGCGTATTCCTTGTTGCTCAGAGACCTTTGTACTCTAGTAACTAGGTTGTGGAGGGCTGTTTCTGTGGACTTACCCTCCATGTATGTATGTTGGTTCTCATGTAGCGGGGATCCACTGTTCTCTATCTGGGCTCTTATAGTTCTGTCAAGGATCTTTTCCATTGTCTTCAATAGAAACGAGGATAGGCTGATACATCTGAAGGCCTTCGCCTCCTGATATGTGGCCTTGCCAGGTTTCGGTAGGAAGACTACCTTGACTTCCCTCCACTTCTTGGGAATATACTGCATTCTTATACTGCTGTTGAACAGTTTTAGGAGATCTTCCTTGATGTACTTTAACGCTACTTGCAGCATTTTTGGAAATATTTCATCCGGGCCTGCCGCCTTGTATGGCTGGAAGGAGAAGATGCTCCATACTAGTTGTTCTTCCGATATGGCGATGGCCTCGCCTGCCCTTACCACTGTGGGGTTTGAGGTTGGCGTGTCTTCGTCTATGTCGTGCTCGCAGTCTGGGAAATGAGTTTCCATCATGGTCTCAAGTATCATTTTTGGGTCAGTTATCAGTTCTTCCCCCTTCTTGATACTTCCTAGTTTGCAGGTGTTGTCCTTGGATAGCGTTTTGACCAGCCTTGCGGCATCTGGGTGTTTTTCGATCCCTTCGCAGAACGCGCTCCAGCTGTTCCTGCATTCTTTTCTGCTCTCGCCCTTGAACTTGTTTCGCTCGTCTTTGTACTTACGCCAGCTCTCTTCGTCACCCTTTTTGAGGGCCACCCTGAGAGCACGTCGGGTCCTCTTTCTGGACTTCTCTAGTGACTTAGTCCACCACGGTTGTCCCTTGCCTAGTTTGATTTCTCTGAGCGGACATGCTTTATGATAGGCTTCCCTGAGTAGCCTCATCTAGTTTTGTCGCCTCTTTTTCTATCTCCATTTCGTGCTTGTGTAAGTTGTTACTTCCAGGTGTCCACTGTTTGATATAGTTTTTGAAAGTAGACCAGTCTGTCTTTTTTGCGTTTCTCACTCGGATCCTGTCGATGCTGCAGTCTATAACTCAAACTCAAAACTCAAACTCAAATAACTTTATTCAAATAGACTGTATCAGTACTTTCAAATCGTCAAATTTACAGCAAAATATACTAAATAATAGACATAAATACCATAATAATATGGATATGTAAATAAACAGTATACAGACATAATGCGACTCTACCACCGCGTCGGAGTTGTTTCTTACTGAGAAGACCCGGCGAGAAACTCAGCAGTTACTCTTTTAAACTTGTTTTGGGTTTACAACAGGCGTTAGTAAAGTACAAGCAGTGTGTCATTTTGATACAAATAAACCTAAAAGAATATAAAACAAAGAGAAAAAACCAACCATAAAAGAATATAATAACAAGAATTCATTTAAACAATTCAAAAACAAAAATTGTTAGTCAGTACATACATACTAGGTACCTATTAACTCTTACAATAAAACATCTGTTCCAATAGAGCTATTTAATCCCGCATCGAGCAGAGCGCTTATACCCAGGCATTTTTATCTATAAGGTAGTCTTTTGTAGTATAATAGCCCTTTTTTAATAAAGCCGTTTTGATGTGATTTTTGAATCTATGTAAAGGTAACTCACAAATTGTTTTTGGAATTTTGTTGTAATAATGTATACCTCGCCCCATAAAGGATCCTAAAACTTTTTGTAACCTAAAGAGTGGAAGTGCAATTTTATCCTTATTCCTAGTATATCTGCAATGTATGTCACTGTGTTTAGCATAGAGAACAATATTTTTTCTCACCAAAACAATGCAATTGTAAATGTATTGTGACGCTACAGTGAGGATACCAATTTCCTTAAAAATCTCCCTAAGTGAAGCCCGTGCACGAAGCTTATAGATGGATCTGATAGCTCGCTTCTGGAGGATAAAGATGGTTTGTATATCCGCCGCTTGACCCCAAAGTACAATGCCGTAAGACATTACACTATGGAAATAACTAAAATAAACTGAACGAGCAGTATCAACATCTGTTAATAACCTAATTTTTCTCACTGCAAATGCAGCCGAACTAAGTCTGCCTGAGAGAGCTGTTATATGAGGGTTCCATTGCAGTTTTGAATCAAGTGTGATTCCAAGAAAAACTGTTGTATCTACAAGCTTCCATAGTATTACCATCAATTTTTAGATTAATGGGGTTATCTTTAACATTAGGCAACTTAAAATTAATACATTTAGTCTTTTTTGCATTAAGCTGTAGATTATTTACTGTGAACCATTGTAAAACCTTTGAAAGTGCGTCATTAACATCATCAAAAAGGTTTTTATTTCTGTCAGTTTTAAAAACTAAAGATGTATCGTCTGCAAACAATACAACATCACAAATATCTTTTAAGTAAAAAGGTAAATCATTTATATATATCAGAAATAGTAATGGACCTAGAATGGATCCTTGAGGGACCCCCATTTTAACTTGTGATCCTGTAGAGAGTACACTGTTAACATCAACTTTTTGAGTTCTTAAACTAAGGTACGAAATTACCAAATCTAAAGCATTATCCCTAACCCCGTAAAAATCAAGCTTGCGTATAAGTGTATCGTGATCAACGCAATCAAAGGCCTTGGACAAGTCACAGAAGACGCCAAGAGCGTTCTGTGAATTCTCCCAAGCCCTAAAGATGTGTTTTAGAAGTGCGATGCCAGCATCAGTAGTAGAACGGCCTCTCGTGAATCCATATTGTTCACTGTGTAAGAGATTGTTCTCATAAAAATGGCTTAATAGTTGTTCTTGAATGATTTTTTCAAAGATCTTACTGAGAGCTGGTAGGATTGAAACAGGCCTAAAGTTACCTGGGTCTTGTTTGTTGCCTGATTTAAAAAGTGGTACAACCCTACTGTGTTTCATTAAGTTTGGAAAAACACCTTCATCAACACAATCATTGATGATTACGGCTAAATAAGGGGCAATCACGTCAATTATGTGGCTAACAATTTTGACTGATATACCCCAAAGATCAGCGGTATCTTTTGAATTAATTAATCTGAATGCTTTTATTATATCTAGTGACTCAACATGTTTAAATTTAAAGAATACACTGCAACAAGATACATTATCTTTCAACAAATGTTCCGCTCTAGTTGGTGAGGAATTTAATGAAGCTGTAGTGATTATGGGTATATTACTGAAATACTTATCAAATGCTTCAGCAACAGATGCTTCTGATTGTAAGATGTTATTGTTAATATTAAGAGTGTATGAGGTATCGCGCTGTTTAGCTTTACCTGTTTCGTGATTTATGACGTCCCAAGTGGTTTTTATTTTGTTAGTGGACTTTGATATTTTATCACGAATGTGCAATGCCTTAGCTGTAGTGCAGGCTTTTCTGAATATTTTGGAGTAGTTCTTGACATACTCAACAAAAAGTGGATCGAAATTGTATTTTTTCATGCCGTACAACTCATACATCTTACGTCTGCTCCTGTAAATTCCAGGCGTGGCCCATTCACAAAACTTAGATTGAACTCTGCAAGTAACTTGTTTGGTGGGAAAACAAGCATCAAATTCATTTTTAACACAATCAAACAGTCTTTTGTAGACTGCATCAGGGTCACCCTGCTTGTAAGGAATGGAAGATACTTTATGCTTTAAATTAGTTTTAAAACTATTAATGCGATTACCCGTCTTCGGTCTACATGTTATTTTCCTGTAATTAACGCTATTGTTAGTTAAATCTAAAAATGTTATCTTCTGCCCACAATGATCAGACTTTAGGTTATATACTGAAGGTTATACGTCTGTGATCTGACATGGATTCATTTTCGTCTACCTTCCAGTTTCTAATTTGTCGGCTGATCGTTTCTGATGCGATGGTGATGTCCAGCACCTCACTTCTCGCTCTGTTGACAAACGTTGGTGTGTTACCTACATTTAATAACTCCAGACCGGATGCGCTAATGTACTCTAGGAGTGCTTCCCCCTTCCTGTTGCAGTCCGTGCTGCCCCATACCACGTGATGTGCGTTGGCGTCGCACCCTAGAATAACAGGAATGTTCTTACCTTGGTACTTCTTGATGGTATCTTCCATTTCTCTTGTTGGCGGCTCAAACTCACTCTCGCTGGGAAGATATGCGGAGACGAGGAGCACCCTTGCTTTGTTCTTGTTTAGGCTCGTTATTGTTAATTCGACGCTTGCCAGATCTCTGTAACAGTCTGCCTTGATTAGTCCTAGTGTGCTTACTCTACTGCTCGTGAAGATGCATGCTCTCGGGTTGGACTCACCATCATTGTGGTAGATGAGGTCTCCACCCAGGGTCTATATCTATACCAAGTAATCTAAATTCGTTCACAGATTCTAAAATAGTGTTTTTGTAGTTTAAGTTTAAATTTCAAGCAGTTTTTTGATGTGGGTGGAAAGCCATGATTTTAGTTTTGGAAAAGTTTATTTTTAAATTATGGTCAGTCAGCTAGTCCGAAGTTTAGGTAAGCAATGAGACGAGTTTTCCGTTTATATCATTAATGTCTTGACATGAAGTCAGCAAGGAGATATCGTCGGCGAACAGAACGCATGTTTCCTCTATTGTTTTGGGCAGGTCGTTGATGTAAATTAAAAATAAGAGACATCCCGCGACACTGCCCTGAGGTATAGAGGCATTTATTACCTTACAATCGGAGCGCACACTTGAGATAGTATTGGTGGTAGTATCGAAGTGTTCAATCTCAACGAACTGTTGCCTGCCCTTTAAGTAAGACGCAAACCATTCATGGGCAGACTCTCGAATACCTATCCCGTACATTTTATTTAATAATATGTAATGTTGAACGCTGTCATATGCCCTCGTCATATCCAGGAGGATGCCCACACCATATTGCTTACCATCCAGTATTTTTACAACCTCATTGATATATTTATATACTGCTAACACAGTGGATCGGTTTTTTCGAAAACCGTTTTGAGACTCATCAAATACACACATCAAAAGTGTCTAGGGATCAAGCATTTTTATGCGGATTTCTTGAGATTGAGATGTGGCTTTGTAATAAATTTATAATTTTATAAATTTATATGGATCCTTTTTGGTGCATTTCATAATTTGAAACAGGAACTGTCAATCAAATTCGAGTAAAAGATGAAAATCAGCTGTTAATATTTTCCCTATAAAAACATACAACGCATTGAAGACATTATTAGTGCTACTGTTTCCCTACTACTGATTAAAACCAACGTTATTATGGAGCGGCGACGTCATTTAAGCAGGGAAGAAATGCTCAGAGCCGTGGGAATGATAGAAGCTGGTTCCCGGCAACGTACTGTTGCTTTAGCTCTGAATACAAGTCAGAGTGTTATCAGTCGACTTTGGACACGTTACCGAAGCACTGGTACCATGGCTGAGCGCCATGGAGGACGGTATCGCTGCACCACACGGAGACAAGACATCGGTCTTGTCTCCGTGTGGTGTGGTGACATTCAAATCACAACTCGAAGAGCTCCAACAATAACCGCCATGATGTTAGCCGTGAGGCTTCATCACTCTTCAGGGAACTTAATTAGCGACCAAACAGTCAGAAACCGCTTGCATGAAGTGAACCTTCATTCCCGAAGACCGCTAAGGGTACCACCTATAGCAATGCACAATCGTAGGATTCGATATCAATGGGCTCTTGAACACAGAAATTGGGCAGAAGAACAATGGCGTTTCGTGTGCTTTTCTGATGAGTCTCGTTTTGGTATGAGACCGGATACAAGACGTATACGACACTGGAGAACCCCTGGACGCCAACAGCGATTAAAATCCTGCCAGGAAGTCCATCCTTATAGTGGTGGAACCATTATGGTATGGGCGGGTATTTGGATCGGCGGAAGAACTGAGTTGATTTGGATCAGAGGCAACCTCAACGCTGAAATTTATGCTGAGACGATTGTATCAGACGTCATCGTTCCTCTACAAGTGCAAATCGGTCCCTTATTTCAGTTAATGCATGATAATGCACGACCGCACACCGCAAGAGTTGTGAGATAGACTCTCGTTGCAGCTAACATCAATGTCCTGCCCTGGCCTGCTCAGTCGCCAGACTTGAACCCGATTGAGCATGCATGGGATATGCTACAGAGAAGAGCTCTGCCGAATATGGAGGGTATCCAGTCGCAAGAAGACCTTTTTTTGTTGTTGCAATGAACATGGGCGGCCATTCCACAGCGTGATTTGGATGAACTCATTTTGAGTATGCCAAACCGATGTTCTCGTGTTGTTAGTGTTCGCGGTAGAAACACGGATTATTAATTGTTTAAGTTACCCAATAAAATTTTAAAGAAAACTGTTATTTCAGTCTTTTTTTCGAACTTTAATGTTAGTGGTTCAAATGTCAAAAATCCCTTTATTAGGAAAATGGCAAATTTCTTTATTAATGCAAAGGTGACTTGGTTTATCGTTACTGTAGACAAACGAAAACACTTTATTTGATGAATCCTTAAAGAAAATTTTAATTAATATCAATCAGGAGAAAAGTTATTGCAAAAATATATGTTGATCCCTAGACACTTTTGATGTGTGTATATGGTATTTTTCACAAAATTTACTAACACGATTACAGATCGCTTTTTCGAAAAATTTTGATGCAGTAGGCAAAAGGGCAATCGGACTATAGTTGCTAGGATCTGTTTTTATATCTTTTTTATGTACAGGTTTTACTATGGCTTTTTTTAGTTGTGACGGAAAAGTTCCTTCATTAAAAGATTGATTTATTAATATTGTAAACGGTAAGGTAAGTTCATCTACACAGTCTTTTATCAGGTTTGGTGGGAGTTCATCTATCCCATGATTTCTTTTATTTTTTAAGCTCTTTATAATTTTATAAACCTCAAGGCAGTCAACTGGGCTTAGAAACATGGTGTTATGTGTTGGTCGAATAATAGGGCGTCCGCGCGCGGTAGAGCCGGCGGCGCCGTCGTCTAATGGCTCAGTAGTCTCTCCAATAGAGGCAAAAAAGCTGTTGAATGAGTTAGCCACCTGTTTTGGATCTGAAATTGTCTCCTTATTTATTTTTAAATTGTATGTTCCGTTTTTCTTTTCTATTCATTTTATTTGTCCTCTCATTAATTATTTGCCACATGGTTTTTATTGTATTATTTGACATTTTTATATATTGAATTTTTTTAGCATTGATAATAGTTTTTTTAAATATTTTAGCCTACTTTTTATAATGTAATTTTAATATTGGGTAATCTGTTTTCGTGGTTAGTATTCTTAATAGTCTTTTATGTCTGCACGATTTTCCTATACCTACAAATAAAAACAATTAATTTTGGTTGGAAATAAAATGTGGATATCTTTATGGAATCAGAATTCTTTTTAATGTCTGATCTGATATAGTAGAAGTTCCTACACCATATAATCGTTCTAAATGAGTCAAAAACTAGAAATATATTATTTGAAATATACAATTGAATAGGAGGTCGCCGCTGAACGCTATAATATTAAGGTGGGGGTAAACTGGAGCATTTGCTAGAGCATTACATTGTAATTCAAAGTTTTTCGAATGGTACAATACAGGCATATTATCAGCTTTCTAATGAAATTTACATGTAATGAAATTCCACGAAATTCCCATTCTCGCTTGGTTTTTAAAATCAAATTGTAACAACACTTCGAGGGTCATGTTCGCAATGTGGTTCGAGTAAATTTAAGAACGACGAATGCTAAATGTTTTGATATAAGCGATTGCTCATATCCATCAGGACCTTTATGTGTCTCAATTTATTTATTTGTTCGTCACTTACAATTCATTTACAGCATTGTGCCGTGCTGGTGGCGGCACTTTAAAAGAATACTTTCCACAGCCCCATATCCTCCCATGGGTGTCGTAAGAGGCGACTAAGGGTTTCTTCCAGCAGACCATCTGCTCTTCAGGTGGGAGACTTATGTCGGCCGGTTGTTGTTACCACCATTCAGTTGTGTAAAACCCGCCAAGTGTTTCTGACCTATCTCGGTCAGGTCGCGTTCCGGGATCAGCACTGCACTAACCGGTGCCAGGGGGACTGTGATCGTGGCAATTGTTGGACCAGTGGGAGCCTTAGCGGCGGTATTGTGTGTGTAGTGTGTATCGGCCCGCCGGCCAGGGAGACCCGTAGAAACGGTGGTGCCGCTGGCCGCCCGCGGCATAGTACAGGGGCCCAAAAGGGGTCAGGAAAGCCAGTGGCCCTGATGGAATTCCAGCTGTGGTGCTGAAGAAATGTGCAGCGGAGTTGTCTCCAGTGTTCACTAGCCTGTATCGCCTCTCCTAGAATTCGGGTCTTGTGCCGCTGTCTTGGAGGGAGGCGAACGTTCAACCAGTTCCCAAAAAAGGGGACCGGTCTGACCCTGCCAATTACCGTCCAATAGCCGTAACCTCAGTTTTAGCTAAAGTGTTTGAGCAGATCATAAACACGCATCTCATCCTCTACCTAGAGGATCACTCTCTCATTCACGACCGTCAGTACGGCTTCCGACTAAAACGGTCTACGGGTGATCTTCTAGCGTACGTAACACACATCTGGGGGGAGGCTATGGACAAGCATGGGGAATCTTTGGCCGTCAGCCTTGACATTGCCAAAGCTTTCGACCGTGTATGGCATCGTTCGCTTCTTTCCAAGCTTCCGCCATATGGTCTGCCACCTCGCCTATGCGACTGGGTCGCCGGATTTCTGGAGGGACGTAGAATTCGTGTCCTTTGCGATGGTCGAAAATCACGCTTTCTCCAGATTAATGCCGGAGTGCCGCAGGGCTCCGTCTTGTCGCCGACGTTGTTTCTTCTGCATATCAATGACATGTTATCTCTTGGTAATATTCATTGCTATGCGGATGATAGCACGGTCCACGCGCGTTATTTCGAGCGCCCTGGGGCAAAGCAGACTGACATCGAGGAGAAGAGGCGAAGTCTTGTTGTTGAGCTTGACGGAGTGTTGGACCGCATTTCAGAATGGGGTGCATGCAATCTTGTCGAGTTCAATGCCAAGATAACGCAGGTGTGTGCATTCACAGCAAAGGCGTCGCCGTTCCTTTCCCATCCCACTCTTCAGAGCACCCCGCTACCGATTGAGGATAGCCTAAACATCCTTGGCATGGATGTTCGCTCGTGTGTGGAATACTGCTCTCATCTCTGGGACGGTTCCGCCAAGTACCTACTCGAAGCTCTTGACAGGTTGCAGCGGCGTGCTATCCGTATTATTGGAAACCCAGAGGCAACTTTGACCCTTGAGCCTCTCCAATTGCGTAGAGACATTGCCAGGCTAAGTGTTCTCTATCGCTTCTACAATGGGGAATGCTCTGACGAGTTATTCCAGCTTATCCCACCCTCACCTTTCCACTCCCGTACCACGCGTGCTGGACTGCGGCGTCACCCACACACAATTCAACATTTGTTGACCCGAACTAAAAGGTTCGGTGACTCGTTTCTTTGTCGTACCATCCAGACTTGGAACGCTCTTCCAGCACTTGTGTTTCCTTCCTCGTATAGTCCCTGGTTCTTCAAGCGGGGAGTGAAAGGCATTTCTGCAGGCCTTCAAGGTGAGGATGGCCAGCCCAGTGATTTGTAGAATGACTGGGCTTGTCAACCTCATATCTGGACCTCACGACCGTTTTCCATCAGGTGGAGTGAGGTCATCTTGACGGGCAATATAAAAAAAAAACAGCAGTAAATAGAAAAACTCTGTCGATCTTCATACAAGTAAGATCGGAAAGAATTAATGTCATTCTAAAATAAAAATAGTAACTAATATTTTGGGTGCGTCTACGAAATTACAGTCTTTAAAGAATAGTTATCTCCGACTAGGTACATTTAGGATTGCCTCATCTTGTTATGAGCTATCATTACGCGTATCATTATGTTTATCATGACCATTGCGGAGACGGCACCTAAGCGATGATAATGGCTAAAGTTCGGCATTGTGCATTAAGTATTTAAGTAGTTTGCATGCGCCAAGTCATTTACTTCAGAAGACCTCGATTAAGAGGCTTCTCTACTCAATCCGTGTAATTTGATGTCTTGCTAGATAGAAATTAGTGACCTATCCCTCCCTGACCTAAGACCAACTTTTTGGTTGCCTAAAGACAATGAGTAATGCTTACATTAAAGGGGAATTATATCGCAGCCAATGACCAAATAATAAGGATATTACGAAAACGCAAAAAGGAAAACAAGCTTCATTATGGTAAGTATATCGGAGCTCAGTTAAGAAGCATTTTAGTTTTAACTAACAACTCAATTCAATTTTATCAATTTAAAAAGGAAAAAAAGCGGCATTGTTTATAATCCTTCATACTGGTTATAAAGAAAGATGCGACGCAATTACGATTTACATGGTTTTCAATGCCCAGGCACGTCATAGGTGCAATGTTAGGCCATTAATGTTCTTGTGTTGAGGGTAAAAAGACTTTGGGGTGTGGTTCTCATATATTGTCCATTCCATGTAATGTATCGACTGTTAAGAACCAATCCTTTTTATTTACAAAGTGACTATTTGGAGATGTGTTTTAACGTGATTGCCGTTAAGGTCGTTTTCGTGATAGCTTGTGTTTCACTTACTAATGCCCAATACTTCACATTACTGCTACATAATAGTACATTATGATATAAGTGCGGTAAGTTGAAAATTACAGCCGAGGCGATATTGCTCTAAGAAAGCAGAGGCTGTAATTTTCAAAGCGCACGTATTTCATACGACGTTTTATAACATATTTGCGAGGAAATAAATAAAACTTGGACTTTAAACAAATAAATCTTTTATCACTTGATATAGCAGTTATAAAATTTTTTACTTGTTCACAAATTAGCGATGCGCGCGCATGAGCGCTTTTTTAAGGCAAAGGCATAAAAAACAGCCAGTATTACTAATTAAGTAAATTAATATTTTTGTGTTTTTGTTACAGATAAATAGTTGTAATTTATTGTCAGAAATAATTAAATTAAAGAATTTAATGTTTATTTATTATATTTTATCTCCCAAAGTTAATTTTATTCATAAAATGTTGACCTTTTTTCTGACATAAAAACTCTATGCTAAGATTTAAAAAAGTAAGTAGGTACCGTTTGTTTTAGATAAAGCATCTTGATAAACCGTGCGTTTTACAGTACAATAACGCAGAAGTGCGTAATGAGATACAATACGATTTTGAAATTGGTGAAATAAGAGACCCTTTACGAGCAAATATGTCATGAACAATATTATCATTTTGGATATATGTATCTAACTTTATGTATTGCTGGATGTACTTTAATCAGATTAACCTGCTGAAAAATTCTGAAGAAAGTAAAAACCGTATTAGGAAAGAATATTCAATTAGAATTGCGATCGCTCGAAGGGTCGAGTCAAAGGCCCGACACAAATAAGAGAGGTGTTAAAAATGAGATGAGAGAAAGATAGAGGACTGTATACTTAAAAACTTTTAAGCTCGTTTTTGGAAATACATGTAGCCGTAATGCCACGCGTAACTCGTACGAGCGTTGACGCGCTTAAGAACTCTTAAGATTCATGTAGAATTGAAGATACTGATTCACTCCTACCGTCTCGACCGAACACGCCCGTGTACGTGAGTTTGGTTTTTTGAAGAGCGAAATGTAGCGCTCTTGCAAGCGTGTATAAGCGCAAATTCGTAAAAATATTTTAATTCCAAATATTAATTACTATTATGAATACCAAAAAAAATAAACATGTACTTAAATTTCCTTGTTTTGATCTTTTCATTTTCATACGCTGCGCACAGTGGTTGTGGTTAAGCTATAATAGCTGTACAGTGCTTACGTCACAGTTCTCAATTTGTATAAGTGAGATAACTGCACGGCTTGCGCAAGCGCCGCGGCGCACTCAGACCATTTTTATGCAACGGGTCACGGAACCGCGTCGCATTGATTGAGTTTGGTGGAAACTAGCTGATTGCTGCGGTTTTAGTCGCTTCTGGGTTTTAGATCCTGCCCGTAGCGCCACAGGTCGTGGGTTCGATTCCCACCCATAATTATGAGATGGAACTTTGAAGTTGGGCGGTATCACGGTGTTTATTTACTGCGACTGGTCTGTTGGTGCAATGGCAGCGGTCTTGCCTATGGTACCGGAGGTCGTGGGTTCGATTCCCACCCATGACAAACATTCATGTGACGAACATCTGTGTTCACAGGGCGACTATTATTGTTTTCGGAGTTAAACAGATTGTAAATATTTGCACCTAAACAAAAAAAACAATACAATCCAGTACAGTTGTTTAACAATATATGTAGTTGTCTATCTATCACTTTATGTTTCATGTTTTTCCTGGCACCGTGGTCCGCTGGAGAAATCTCTCTTCAGATATAAGCTCACCTGTACTTTGGATATCCTCATATTTCTTTGTAAAAAACCTGTAATTCAACTATAGTGAATGCTTATTTTTAGAATTTAACAATGCACTATTTTCTACACAAAGACCGAAACTAGAAAAATTCGACATTATCCCAGGTATTCAAGCGGGATGCGAACGCGCGATTCCTGCGATCCCTGGGATCAGATCGATTTTTTTTAGTTTCCGTCTTTGTGTAGTCCAACTGTATAATTAGTTAATCTTACTAATCCTACTAATTCTATAAAGGCGAAAGTTTCTGAAGATGTATGTATGTATGTTTGTTACTCTTTCACGCAAAAACTACTGAACGGATTTGGATGAAACTTTACAGTAATACAGATTATATATCAGAATAACACATGGGTACAATTTATCAAGATTTTATGTAATTTGGCCACGGTATATAACGATAACGCGGGCGAAGCCGCGGGCGGAAAGCTAGTATTATAAATGCGGAAGTTTGTGAGGCTGTTTGTATGTACCTATGTTTGTCACTTTTTCACGCAAAAACTACTGAACGGATTTAGACGAAATTGCACAGTAATACAGCTTATACATTAGAATAACACATGGGGTATGATTTAAAAAGATTTTATGACAATATGTTACAGAAATAAAGTTCACGCGGGCGAAGCCGCGGGTGGAAAGCTAGTATTTATTCATTAAATAAAGAAGTTTAGTTATTCTTTTTTGCACAGACAAGTAAAGTACAATTGGCGAACTTAATGCCTAGAGGCGATTCTACCATTCAACCGCAAGGTATAACAGAAACATTGGAATTAATAAAAAAAAAATTATGCCTTACTTATACCAGTGAACTTATTGAACAACCTTTAACAAAGTGTTTGCGTACTGAAATCCAAGGTAAGGTTGGATAACATACGAGTACATTATACTAATATTTGACATTTGAATTAAACATTGCTTTAGGTATTACTAAACAAACTAATAATACCTAGCAAATATCAATGAAGGTGAACTTTTGGCTCCTAATGCTATTATAAATCTAGTTTTTTAATAAGAGGTGATTTTGAAAATCTGAATACTAATTTAACTTTTCAAGGGTAGGTAGTTCTAAATAATACAAAATATTATGCTATAATTTTTAAATATTCCTTTATTATCATTGTGGTTGAAAAGGGTTGAAAGCTCTCATTTATCATCGTTCATCTGCTGATAAAACAGGGTACTTAGGTATTTATTTTAAGTTTGGGTATCTGTTTCTGTGCAAGTTATCTTCGTTGTTTCTGGTTTCAATAAAAGGAACGAAAATTTTACTACAGGTCAAGATATTGTATGTGATGTCTTCACGGGCCTATGTATTTTTTGGAAGACAAAACGCTCTTCTAGAAATTTTGAATACATTTTTGTGAATTCTGTAATTTTTTTAGTATAAGAAACAAATGCGATTTTGAAGCCTAGAGATTGCTTTCTGATATTTTTACAAAAACTGAACACAAATATAAGAAACTTTACTGTTTTTCTTCGTGGCTATCTATATCATTATTATAAAGACGTAAAGTTACTTACCTATTTTGTTTGTGGGGGGTAATCCTCGGAAATACTAATACAGAAAGCTACAGGTTTCGAGTGGCATAGGCTATTTTTTTTTGTTCAAATAGTTCACGAGCGCGTAGTCGCTTACGGACAGCTAGTGTTAAAATACAATGATTGGATTCATCAAGGGCATGCCTCCCTGTACAAGTGTGATATAAAGGCATTTTTTCTTGTTTTACCAGCCTACTTTTGCGCACAAAAAAATGGTTAACGTGTTTTAGTAGTTGCTTTGAATTTTGTTCCATACCTTAACGACTTAAATTGTTTTTAGCGCGTCATGGGAAAACACCATAATCAGAGGAATTTTGAGCTTCATAATGTCTTACCAACTGTTCAATTATCACGACAATAAAATATAATATGATTGAAATATAGGTAAACCATCACTCAAGTATCTGCCTACATGTAAATCCTGCATTTTTTATAAAACCATAGTTACAGGCAAACACAAACCTCAATGTTAAGACAATTCAAGTCTGTCCTGTTGTCTTTAGTGTGTCATTTACACAATAATCACTAGATATCAAACCAACGACAATGGTGGGAGTGCTTAAACTGGTAGTTTAGGCACCAAATGACAACAAGTAGGTAGGGCAGTTAACTGATCACTAGAGGGGCTATCACACAGAGAGCATCTTATCCATTAGACTTTTAGAGTATTCTTTGAACATCTTGTATAAACGCTACAGATCAAAATTAAATTGTCTTCTGGGACTCCCACATACGAGTAGAGCAGAACAGGGAATGAAACTTCAATAACTCGTTCAATTTAGCCACCTTGTTCATTACATTTTTTTTTACAATCTTATACTCTTAACAGTGAAGGAGTCCATAACGAGAATAATTAATGTCTCTATGTTCTTTACCGGATTTTTTATATTTTACTCATAGTAGGCTCAAAAATGTTACTTTCTTCTACCACCTGGGAGTCTTTCATTTAAGTTTTTGTCTATGATTCCTTATAAAACCCTGGATTTTTATACCTCGTTAAAAAGCTAGAGAAATACAGACATTTTGAGGCACATCTACAAAATACCTGCAATAGACTTTGTTTAATATTCCTAAAAGAAAAAAAAAACTTTTTACGGATATTTGTTACTGTTTTTGCTACGACCCAGTTTGTTCACTCACCTGCAAATTTGGTGTTGAAAACTATAAAACTACTTATTAGCTACCCAAAAAATGTAAAACAAATACATTAGAGACACAATTAACATAAATAATTGACAAAATAATAAAAAATCGTCATAAAAAACTTAAAAAGTCCAAAATCTTAAAAACGGTTGAGTTTGGGGTACGGTGTTTCATACTCAAATCAGTCTACAACCTTTTAAAGGAAATACGTCGACTTAACCTGTAACCCGTTATTTATTTTTAAGTTTTTTTTAGTTACATTAATTACTTGTTGTAATCAATATTTAAGAATATCATATTGTTATAGGTCTTTTTTATACATTAGTTTGACTGAAACTACGAAAAGCAGTCCTCCGGGTCAGTAAATTAACTGAACCTATTTATTGGTTATCATCAAATATGGCGGCCATTGAACTTAGAGAAGAAACAACTCGACAAAAAATCAGCAACACCCATTCAGCTTGACAGTATTATCATCGATTTTGTAAGTGCAGCGCAGCGTTTATGGTCCTTGTAACAACATGGTAAAATTGTGATAAGTACATAGGTACTTTTTGGGAATAAAATAAAGTTGACAAATGCTAAACCAATCCTATCTTTATAATTTATTGATATTGTAACATCCGTCCCAGTTAAATAAGGTGTTACTTCATTTTAGTAACCAGTATGACACTAATTATACCGGTAAAAGTCAGGTCCATACTAGTGTTTTGGTGTTGCGAAAGTGAGCAATAGGCGTTGGCACGTCGACAATTCTATTCTGCTAGTCATTTAATTATCTTCTTTACATGTGAGCAGTGACGGCTCACATTACATTTTAAATTCACATAATAACTTAAGTAATTATAGGGTGATCTATAAAACTGGTGCAAATGATGAGATTCTTACCATCCTAGCAGAGCCAGAAGCCAGCGATTGTTGATTGACAAACGTCTTGAACGTAACGGAAGTACTTGTAAAAATAATAATCAAACGAAAACCATTGAACTTTTTTGTGCATCGATTTCGCTTCCTTATTTTTATTTCTGTTATTTACATTTATACGCCTTGATGGTCAGTTTAGCGTTTAGAGTACCTATTTGGATTCAAATTTCACTTTTAGAGTATTTCGATTCGAAGGACAGTGTCCAAATTGGCCTATGAACCAACAAACATTTTTCATATTTCTGGCCATGATTTAAGACATAATTATCACTTATTAGATTGTCACGGACACTTCTGATTTTTGATATCAAAATTGAAAATACTGAAAAGATTTATCGTACGAAAACATTTTTTTAATACCATTTATGCTGCGTTCGTCTGTGCCCTCTGTTGTTTAGCCATCGCAACAATATTTTAATTCACTTTGTATTGACAAAAGAAACCTTATTTGTGCAAGAAAATGTAGTTGTGAACTTACTAAAGGCTCTTAAAAATGAGTAACAATACATTACTGTCAATGCGATAGATGTTTAATCAACTTTTCATTTTAAATCAGATTATACATAGGCTTAAATCAGCTTTGTACGAAGTTAAAAAAAAGAAGTTAATGATGTTTGGTTGACTTGACACTTCAACGCAAAAAATAATACCAGCATCTGTCTAGTGCCTTGTATTTTTCGCTTTCAATTTGCAATGCTGTGTTATTGTTTTTATAATAATTATTTTATTCTTACGACTCAGCTTAAAAAACGGACGTTGATGGCTCTCTGTAGTGAACTACCTCCTTTTAGATTAAACCGTTTATAGACTTTGTAACCTGCACATAGCTAACTCAGCAGTAATTACGAATTTACGATCATCGCAATGGAATCAACATATTTTGTGAATTGTGGCTCAGCTAGTGGTTCCATAATACTGGCAGAAGTGGCAGATCAACAAAATATGTGCTTGAAGAACATTAGTCCCACTCACGTAAATGAAACTTCGCATTATATTATTATAACCTTAAATTTTTTAAGTTTTTTGATATTTAACAAGTTTTCAGAAGTGTCCGTCCATAAACTATGTTTTGACACTAAAGTGTATGTATTTATGAACCCTCAGAGGTATTTTTCAAACCTGTTGGTTCTTAGGCGGCAATGCATGGGCGAATGTACACTATCCTTTGACGAGGTTTGGCGTACTGCGCTGTAGCATGGTTTCTCGCCTTGACTTGCGTGGTGTTTCGGGTCCGATTCCCGGTCAAGTCAGTTCAGCAAACAATCTTAAATTGGTCCAGGTGTGCTGGGTGACGACTGACGCCCCTGGTTTTAATCGTTGACAAATAATCAAGGAGAAGGACGTAACACAAGGAAATATAGCCTTATTCGCGACCATTACAATTAGCGTGTGTTGTGTGTCGCATATTTGAAAAAATCTGAAAGTTTTTACTTTCCGCTTGTAAACTTTCGCAATGTTTGTATTATATTCACAAAATGGTTAATTTTGCTAATTGACATTACTTATATTTTCCGCTCATCAAAAAAGTTTTAACTAGGCAAAAGTTACACATATAAACATATGTTTTACACAATAGGATTTTGTTCGAGATGTCTGAAAGAAAAAGTGACAGCAATATCAGTCGATGTACCCGCTAAAGTTACTATTAAACTAGGCACAGAGGCGTTCACATCAACGCTTACAAAACCATTGCCAAATGGGTCTTATGTCAGCAGCATAAGGTGCCCATAAGTAAAGGTTGATGTGAACCCCTCTGTACATGGCTGATGATTTTTTTAGCATATTTTTCCTTATCAACAAAATGCATTTCTTCAAAACATCATGGCAAAAGATCCGCTTCAGCATCCTGCGTTACCCAACCAGGTTTGCGGAGCACCATTCCCTCGTCGTACAAATATCGTCGAATTCGGCGCCCGCGCACACTCCGGCTTCGACGCTGTGCAAGCTCAGTTAGGTTATGCTAAGTAGCTCTTGATTGGTGCAAGTGCCGGTTTAAATAAACAATGAAAGTGATGTGGGTTCTGGTTTTGTTTGTGGGGAGCGCTTTGGCGAAAGTAACACGTAAGTCTATTAACACAGAGTTCATTGTAAAATTATTAAGTTTAGTTAATCAGTGGTGATCATGGACAGGTGCTTTGGCGTAATGGTCAAAGCACCGGGTCGTGCGTTTGATTCTTACTCAGGCCAATAATTTAAGTGACGAACATTTGTTGGTTTTGTGTTAAGTGTGAATATTTGTGTAAGTAGATATGTAATTAATTATGATAATTACCAATCAGTCAAAAACTCATATTTAATGGGGATAGATTGGTTTTAGAATTATTATATAAGTCGATACCTTTATTTTAGAAAAAGCTTCTTTGGCATCAAAAAGTTCTTAACAGGCTGCAAAGTTCAACTTCCAACAAAAGTGAAAAGTTCAACTTCCGCATGAATGAAATTGTAAATCTTATTTGTTACATTAGTTTACAAACATGTTTGCTGTATTCATGTCCATTACTTATAATAATATCCTCATTAAACCTGCTTATGTTACGAGTAAAGTCAAAGTCAAAGTGATTTATTTGCGAATAGGCCCATTTGAGATATTACAAAAAATAAAAATTAAACCAAATCTATATTCAGCCAGAAGGCATGCAAACATATGATGTGAATGAATATTCACATCAAATCATGAAAATAAGTATGCCAATTGGTTTTAACTGCACTTAATTTATACGATCGACGATCGAGTCGACGACCGACTTGGTGTAATGGTTAAGAAGTTGGCTACTACACCAGAGGTCGCGGGTTCGATCCCCGCACAGTACAAACATTTGTGTGCATGAACATGTCTGTTTGTACTGGTCTGGGTGTCTCCTATGTATAATAAGTATGTATGTACAAAAGAAAATGTATTTAAGTATGTTTATCCGTTGTCTAGTATCCCATAACACAAGCTTTAATTAGCTTACTTTGGGGCTAGATGGCGCTGTGTGGAATAATGTCCAGGGATATTTATTTATTGAATAGTCTAAAATTAGGTATTCGCCAATATTATTTGCTTAAAATTAGGTATTCGCCAATATTATACTACTTATCACTTTATTTAAAATGTCAAAAGCATTTTTGGCAACCATAATACAGAGCCCTCACAGCATGCAATATAATAATACTATAATTGAGTATCATTGTTTTATTTAAAAAGCAGCTACCATTTTTTTTTTAATTTGCCAATAAACATCATCATAGCTAAAACTTCAGGTGGGTAACAAATCTGCGTCGGCTTCTTTCTCTCCTTTAATCTAATTCACCTTTGTATGAATCGAAATTTTGCGTTTAATTAGCTGTTTCATTCATTTTACAGCTGTTTAGAACTGAAATTGTCTTTTTTCAGTTTGGTTTATTGCATCGTTACTTGAGTTTCATACTCCCGAGTCATCTATGATAATGTTACCTAGGTATTCAAAACGTAAACGTACTAATGTAATGTCTTTGTCTTGTAATATTACCTATCATAAGACGGCCCGAGTAGCTAGGAGTGCTAATTTAGATTCAAAGTGCTGCAGGATTTAGATGATATTTAGCTATAATATAGTTTAAAGTATTGTTTATTAGTTCAATATTTTTGTGTTTTATATTTTTGTTAAAAAAATCTTTGACGCCAGTTGCATTCTCTACCAGGCTGATTTATCGTACTTTTGGTGGTTCGAACGCATTGAAAATATTATAACAAACGTAAATATATTAGCCACTACATTATGAACAACTTAATATAACAAAGATAAGTACGTGAGATAAAGTATGATGATGATGATGTTAAATAAATAGACATAAACAATTATAATATTCGGCTCATTGTAAGATAAGATGTAACTTAACAGTTTGCTCTGTGTCTGGGTTTTAGTAGCCATTTCATTATGTACAATCTAAACAGTCTGTTTCATTTGGAGACCGATAGATCTGTTCTAGTTCAATTTATATTCAGTTTGGGGAAGATGTCAAGAGATGTAGGTACTCGTTGTAATTGTACTTATGGAATATTACTGATTGAGTACTCCGAAAATATATCCGTCTCTAAATGTTATCACAAGGTTCGAGTGACCAGAAAATAGCCTATTACTTATTTTCCTAAATATTTTGCAGTCAAGGTTGTCTCCTTTCGAAATCACCCAAAGTCCTTTTACGCCGAAAATACTCGCAGCAAATCAAGCTCTACAAGGTTTCTGTTTGTTAGTTCAATTTCAAGTAGGCTGCAACCTTGCTGGTGTCGCGGTCGAGCAGAAACTTCTTCTATAGGTTCTTATCGAGAATTAAATTTTAAACTGTCAATTTTACATTTCTACACATTTGGCATTGTTTTATAACTAGCGCCCTAGCTAAGAGCAAAACGCTACTTTCGTTTCGACATGCCAAATAAAAAAAACGACGGGAATGACTTTAGTACTCGTCCAATTAAAATTTCATTTGATGTCAGATTCATACTTATTCAACTCTGAGTAGCGTGATGCTCTTGACAACCCCCTCTGGAGCAGTAAATGATGCTTGAAACAACAAATTTTGGTTTTGGTCAAAGGAGGTTTTAAATATCCAGTACACGCCCACAGCAGTCACTAAGTAACTTGTGTCTTATATTGAAATAGACAAATCCCTTCTTAGCTACCCACTAAGGGTCGAATGAATATAATAATAATAATCTTTAATAAATAGAAGATTTTACCAAAAACAATTTACAATACAACAGTTTGGGAGTGTACATTCAAAAGTGCCGGTTATCAGCGGTTACCACACTAGGACGAGCCTGTATCGTGGTAACCATTTTAAATAATGGTACCATTTTTAACATTGCGAGCATAATAATAAAAAATCTTTCTTTGAGAAAAACAAAACAAAAGCTATTCTGACAATTTGGAACATAATCAAAATTACAATAATATCAAGCGTGTGTGTGTATGTATGCGCGTGGGTTGTGTGTGTGTGTGTAAGTGTGCGGTTAGTATTTCCGTTGTTGTGTTTGTGTGTGTATGTATTGCTGTGTGTGTGTGTCCGTCTGTGTGTAAGTGTGTGGTTCTGTATTTCCGTGTGTCTGGTGTGCTTACGTGTTATCATTTATCGATTTATCTTCAGTAAATTTTCTGTATCATCATACGATAAAGTTAAGAGCCATTGAAATACCTTCTTTCTGGCCTCAGATACAGAGCATGACCGTATGTCGAGATTGCGTGCAACCAAGTTGTAGATGAATGGCAATATAAGATATATCATACCTAATAAAATAATATGTATGTAAATATAAAAGTATCGTTATTAAAAGGGATAACTCCCACCTGAGAGCTCCGAAGAGCAAGCAGATTTTTCTGTCATAGACGTAGCAAATATTTAAATTAAGTTAGGGAGAATTCGGTTGTAAGTATAGTAACTCAAACGACCCAGATTTCTTTCCAGGATTAACTGTTTCCACTCTTCGCGAACACATTGACAATCCTTTATATTATGATCTAAAGTAATTTAATATAACTTTTACATTACTAAGATTATAAACAACATTTGACATATAACAGTAATTGCGTGAAAGGATATGCAACGCTATGCTTTGTAACATTATATCCGTGTCAATGAGTTCAAGTGTTAGATCATAACTTAAGTCATAAATAGTCATAATCATAGCCTAAGCACGCAAAGTTAGGAGCCATTCACCAAAATAGCGCACGGCCATAGCGCGCATGTGTGCATCGTGGTTTATCGCTGATTAGCTGATTTAATTGTAAATATAACTTTATGTTTCGATTAATAAAGATTGTAGATATACTGACATTTATTTCTAATAGAAATTATGCTTTATTTTAAACGAAAATCCGTCGCAAAATTGGGGTATTATTCGGGAAAACTGAGACACATATACCTTTTTTTTCAGTCATTGTGATGAATTATGCATATTTTGGTTCATTGTGTCAACAAAATATATGTTAGGCGTTTCGATCTTTTCTTTTAGCAACTATAGTAATCTTTTATTGGAGGTATAGCTATATACTTGAAGCTGAATGGCTTTTTTGTAAATCAAAGTGGCGAGATTAATACGAGTAAAAATATAAAAGAAAAAAGATTTTATTTGCAAATGTGTTTCATCAAGTTTCAATACGTAAGGTTGGACTATGTTTTGCATGTATTTACTTGAATTTTTTTTCTGGAGTTTGTAAATTAGGCGCTTGAAATGTAGGATCATACGATCAAAATTAATTTTACCGGCTTTAATAGGGCTATTTCACTTTTATCAACCGACTTGACAAAAGCGAAATAAAATTGTAATCGTGAAAAAAAAAATCTTGCATTGCTAACCGATTGGCGTAGTGCGCTGTAGTACGGTTTTACGGCCTTTAATTCCGCAGTGTCCCTGGTTCGATCCCCGGTCAGGTCAATTCAGGAAATGATCTTTTCTAAATTGGCCTGGGTCTGGGTGTGCTGGGAGACGCCCCTGGCTTAATTCCTTGTCTGGTACCTCGTAACACAGGGATATTTATCCCTACTTCGAGACCATGACAATAGGTATGTTATCTGGCGCATATTTCTTTATTATTTATTAGTTCTTTATAACCGCAGAGAGTATGTAGTCTACAGCATCACGCCCATAGATTAAATCAAAAAGAGGATCACGCCTTCACCTTTAATAACTAAAATAAATTAAACATGTAATTAGACAATCACTTTTGTTAACGCAGATACGCAAGCTTGCCTTCTTGAGGAAACAACAAAGTAGTTTGAGTGATTTCTTATGACTATAGACATAAATACACAATATTTAACACAAGTTAACTAAGAAACGGGTTGCCTCTGCAATCACATATTACGAAGTGAACCGAACAAGTTGTGACCTAAGTAAGTGGATACATTTGGCGTATATGTAGACGCCGGATAAGGAAATTACAGGTATTAGGCATATAATCTAGTGGCTGCAAAAACATAAGAGTTGCGAACCAGGGTCTAAAAACTTTTTTTTTACATACGGTGGCGATGGTGCCAGTTAGAGCGGTCTTAGTCTAGCGTGTATATGCTCGTATTATCCATACATGGTATTGTATTAGAAACATTACTAAAAAATTCAAACAGCACTAAATCTTCCTGACATATCGCTATTTACAAATCTTTTTTTGGACTTCCCAAGTTTGTGACGTCACATCTTGCAGCTTCCGTTCTACGCGTTTTGTGAAACATTTTGTTCGGCAGCTATTTTAAATTTTGCGTTTATGAAAATAGTTTCTTTAGAGTATTTGACAATATCATCGGATTCTAATAAAAGTTTTAAGTGATCAAAACACACATTAAAAAAGGGCCCTAAATAACTTTTAGTATATTTAGTTTATGTACAATTCATTTTACGGCCCTTCAAACTTGGGTAGGAAAATCCATTTTTAAAGTGTAAGTAATCGACATCAACTTAGATATGATTCACTTATGTCACGTCTTACGACCAACGCACAGCTAGGCACAATTGCAGAATTACATTACAGTGAAGGAAATGCATCTGGGACAAGGCGTTTCCGTCTTTTACGCCCTAAAAGGCAGTTGCAAAAGGGATTTCCTATCAGAGACAAGAGCATGTTCGTTTTCTATTAATTCATATGTCATTTCAATACGAGTAGGTATCATACAAATTTAAACGTTGATTTGTATGATCGTTTTGTTTGAATTATATAACATAAGCCTGGATACAGAAACGATAGTAAAAGCCGAGTAACCTTAGAGACAGCTACACATGCAACTACTGACATGTGATAGGACAGAATCCGTGTGCTCGACTTTGATTTTCGTTCCTGGATTCAGGGAATAGGCTTCTAAAATAAAAATCACCACTCAAGAGTTAGTTTCAGTCCTAATAGAAATCAGACATTGCTGTTCTGGATAGCCTAAACTTCTTAAAAACTGCGCCAGTTTTCAACTAATAATACCTAGCCTGGTCATAGGTGAATAAAGGATAATCGAATTATCTGATCTAACTCATTGGGTTCAAACATTCCTGTCAATGGGCTTTTAAGTTGTCTGTTACAAGTTTTAAGACTCAATTCAAACTATTTTAATTTCAGCTGATTATTTTCCCACTTGCAAGAGAAGCGACCCACAGATTGAGAAGTGTGTACTGGACGCGATCGAATCGATGAGGCCACAGCTGATCACCGGCATCCCCGAGGTGAACATTCCCCCCTTGGAACCCTTCACTGTCCCCACCCTCAAGCTGGACAGAACTGCCTCTCAGTTGAGGATCAAAGCCACGGTCAAGCACGCTAAGGCCTATGGAGGGTCCAACTTCAAAATAGACAAATTCAAGTGAGTAGATGACGTCATGTAGATTTCAATACACATTGGAATAATTTTATCATTATCTTCTACTAACGAAGATGAAGGTCTTAACACAAACCAAACAAATGAAGTTTGCAACTAGGGTTAAAGCATTTCCTTAGTTATATTGTGATAAGAGTATAAAAATAATCCATTACATTTTTTACAAATATTTGATAGTTGGAACATGAAAAGATAACCTCGCATGAGGCAAGCTCTAGCGAGAAAAAATTAACTTCAGTTAAACTGTGCTATTGCTTAGGAATAAGCTTATATACTGTCCCACTGCTGGGCAAAGGCCTCCATCATTGAAATCAAGTCATCGCCACAATTGATGGGTATTGGCTTAATCACCACGCATTTAACTACTAGTTTACAAAAGTTTAGAACATAGCCCGGGTACACACCCGGGCTATGGTCTGAAAAATTCAAAAACCAACTTTGCCCAACCTGGGAATTGAACTTACCTCCGGGTTTCAGGCCGAAATCTGAAACTACTCGGCCACGGAGCTGTAACTCATCTTTATTTAGAATTGCCGGAACAAACAGCATCCTTTCATTAATGTATTTTTTAAAGATAGAAGAAAACCTCAACCTTTAATATAACCTTCCAGGTTGAACTTGAACAACAACAAGTACGCTGCAGAAATAAAGATCGTGCTGCCGAAGCTGACGGTGGTCGCGGACTACGACGTGCGCGGCTCCAGGCTGCTGACCCTCGACATCAGCGGCAAGGGGAAACTCAGGGGTAACTTCAGTAAGTATACAATCACTATAAATATCTGGGACAAATTACATCTAGAAATTATAGGACAGAATATTCGACTCGATAAGAAAAATAATGAATATGAATAAGATAGATACCTATACGGGGCTATATCAGTTTGATTTTAAGATTTAATTAGTGTGCCTACATTGTGTTATGTATTTGATCCCCATATCCACAAACGCTAATCAAAAGTTGAGGACACCTCAAATTAATGCTGCCGTGCCACATGACAATAGAAATGAAAGGGATAGCTATACATGTATGGACCGCTCAACTTTGATTGACGTTTGTGGATTCGGGCGTGAATGGCATATTTGATTGCAAATTTGTATCTTTATTTTTGATTTATTACTACTTAATAATTGCTGAATCAACATAATAATTATAATCATTCCGCATATCCCAGAAACTCTTTCTTCTTCACAAATAAATTTTGCAATTTTGCCCCATTTGTCTACAGCTGGAATAACAGTGGTTGCCAAAGGCATCGGCAAGGCCGTTGAAAAGGATGGAGTGGAGTACATCCAGGCGGACAGGGTGGTAACCCGTGTCAAGATCAACTACGGCCAGATAGCCGTCGATGACACCGAACGACCAGTAGCCGGTAAGTTCTAAAAGCTGATTCTTGAATGAAAGGTACTTGTTATGCAACCTACTTTTTCAATGGGCATTAATAGTACATCCATATATAGATAAAAATTCTCGTAACCACATAGTGTTTGCTTAGTAATTGTTTTATTTATTTATTTATTTATTTATTGCTATTCCACAATGTAACAATTAGGCGTTAAAGTACATATTAGAAATTTGCAAATTCGTAAAAAAATACCCAGGTTTCTTCACTAGTCGTCAGGACTATCCGTTAAAATATTCCCTACGCCACAGAACTCAAACGCGGTTAATGCTGCCCTCTTCGAGATTGGCCTCGCACTCGAAAAGCACCTTGGTCATGGCAGTAAAAATTTATAATAAACTACCGTTACCTTTTAGGGATATATCAAATGAAATAGAATTTACAAAACAGTTAAAAGAACTACTAATTGGTAAAAGTTATTATAGCATAGATGAATACTTTAGCGATAAACTTTAATAAAAAAATAATAATAATAATAATATATATATTGAAACATTGCACATGACCTCCTCTCTTCTAATTTGCTGTGCCCGACGGGGTCCATGATGATCTTAATACCATACTTTAACGCCTAATTGTTACATTGTGGAATAGCAATAAATAAATAAATAATTGCCAATTCATTTGATATAATGCCGCAAACCACGGATGTTGCGAGGTCAAGAATCCCTGTGATGGAGACCGCCCTTTCCGTGGTAGTGTGTAATTAATTAATGTCCTTGATAATTTTCGTAATATTGAAAATTATAATATCCGTATGCATTTGGTATGTTGTTTGTATTCATGTATATACGAGTACCACACATGTTTTTTTTAACATGGATACAATACATATAAACATGCTACTGTAATTGGTCGATAATTAGCCGGTTGGACTAGAACCTAGGAACACGCGTTGTTTTGTAAAACAAATCAAAGTAGCGGGAGCGTCATTTCAAATAAGACATGCTCTACATTCATATTAAGTGATATAGGCCCATAATTTACAACAAACCGATTAATCGACGTAACTATGACTATCTAAATCTGCAATCTTAGAACATAATCCCCAAAAATTACAAGGTATTACCAAACTCTTGGAAAATATTTAGACCACGACCACTCTTGCGATACCGACTGTTGCACAGTGTGGCGAATACATTTTCCAGCACGTATAAGTTTTTAGATGTGCCAAGAGGGAAACAGCAGTTTCATAATAATTTAATTCATCTATTAGCAATCTGACATTACTACTTTTTACCTTATATTACTAATGAATAGCTAAAAATGTTGAAAAGTAACGTAATTCCTTTTTGTTCTTCACAATATTTTTAGGAATATAATATTTGAGTCCTTGTCACGAAATTGGAAATTTGTAGTTTAGCACAAATCACACAATTTTATAAAATTAAAACATTTATTGTATTAGTTCGGTATCAAATATTACAACACAGATTGCTGTTCAACAAGGGGTACATAACATTTTAACACGGTGAAAAAACTAAATAAGTTAGTAAAGTATAAATTTATTCCAGCCAGTTGACAGAAATACATCATTATTAACAGAGTGTTTTTCATTTTCCAGCGGTGTCTGCAGCATCATTCTTTAATGCGAGCCCGAGGGTTATCTTGGACATTGTAAACCCGTTAATAGAAGAAACAGCAGCAGCCGTCATCAAAGCTTTCGTCAACAAAGTATTAGGAGCGATACCCATAAAGGAAGTTCTTACTGATAGGCGTTAATGAGAATAAGGACTAAGACGCGTCCCTGTTGGACACCATAAATATGTAAAACTCACATTCAAATAGTTGTGGAAACTTCAACCAAGACAACATCTCTGCTAAGAAATATGGCCTTGACATGACTAAAAAGGATTGATTCATAAAAACATGAACTACGTATATTTCAGTATACAGAATCTAGAAATATCACAACGTTGATTTGTGGTTTAGTGGTTTCAACAGAAATGTGGCCGTAAATTTAATTTACCGTCAAATTCACCACATCATAAATTAGGCTTGGATTGGAACTCTACCACCTAAATCAAAATAAATCTTTATTGGAAATCAACTATGGACTACAACGTACATCTACATATTTAAATATTCATAAAAAGTGATTTTTGCGGTTGCTAACAGAGCCAACTTTCGTCTCGTCAAGTAATATAAGGAAAAAGTTAATGGTAAATTAGGATGTAAGATTTAACCTACCTATGATAAACTCGTCAAATTCGATTGTGATACTTTACTCTTGTAAAATTTAAATAGAGTTTTGTTAGTGTAAGACTATTGGTATTGCTCTCTTTTTTTGATATGATATGATTTTTGTCATTATTGGCACCAAAGAAAACGAATGTAAATATTGTAATTAAGTATAAGTACAAAAATATTATAAGGTCTTAATTACTAATGTGTAGTGTTTTATTTATTTGATAAACTGAAATGCTAATAATCCCATGACTACTGGTAATGCAAATTTAGATATACACGGCAAACTACTGCATAAAATCTGCCAAGAAAGTAATTGTTTATATGTACGTTGCTTATTTATGGCGTTCGTAAAGTGACCATGACACTCATTAATGAATTAAAACATTTTCCGTGTTCAAGGAGGTGTAAGATATATCCGAGAATGCTATAATAGTTGCACTTAACATACTATATGGCTGTTATCCTAAGACATAGTGGCAAGGATAACTTCATAGGTTCAATTCCACATATGGCATACATTACTGACGAGTGCTAACCCTTTTATAAAGGCAAAATGGTTTTATTCAACGTTTATAATTCATTTGAAGTGAACTAGTGTAAACATACGGGAAAATGTGGACGCCGATTAAAATTATCTTCATTGGTTTGTGTGTCGGTGGTTCCTTCGGTAGACGAGTTTCAGGAGATAATCATACTCATGGAGATACGAGTAATGTTGGTTAGTGCTGACATTGAAAATATTTACCTCTTTTAAAACTAGCCTGCTATCCCAAAACCAAGTAAATAAATTTTACAAAAAGTTTTCATTTTTATGGTGATACTCAGATGTTGACCGATTGACAATACGTTTATTAAATACATTTATAATGTAAACAAATGTTAGAGAAAATGCGTCAGATATTTTCTATTTTACAAGGATTCTTCGTTTAGGAACAGGAAGATCGATGTTTTGCCACTACAGCGACCCAAATGTCGCCGACTGCATCCGAAAGATGGCCGAACAAACAAGACATTTGCTAGCTCAAGGAGTTCCATCTATTGGAGTCCAGCCCCTGGAACCTCTAAAAGTACCCAGCATACGACTTCGCCAACATAACATGCCAAAAAATGGATTCAAATATGACGCTTGGCTTTCGGACATTATGTTGAGAGGGCTAACGAATTACACCTTCAACAATTTGGAGTAAGTTTCATATTTTATCATTCAAAATATTGATACGAGTATATTCTATTACAAAGATAGGTATGCACCTAAATTTACAAACATTATAAGATAAGGTTTATCGTAATATCCAATTATTTTAATCTCAAGAAAATCTTTTCTAGTTCAGGTTTCTTTTTCTCATGGTAAAGTTCAATGTTTGAGTAAACGTTATCCCCAAGGGACATGTAAACCAATCCTATAACCAACTAAGATCCAATTTTACACAACTATTACCCTAGTTACTTCTGTGATTGCTATCTCAGTTGGGATTAGTTTGTTCTTCATCAGACATTTCCCAAAAAACGAGTTAAGAGTGCTAATAGTGCTATAGCGATATACGTACATAGAAAAGAGCAAGATCTTAAATCCTTGATTAAATAATATTATTTGTAGTGTGTATCCAGAAGATTTGAGAATGACGGCGAACATCAGCTTGCCGCGCCTGGAGATGACGGGCGACTTTGTCGTGTTGGGTGAATTCCAGATGCTACCAGTAGAATCTACTGGAAAATTGTCTGCTAATTTTTGTAAGTATTTCGTAAACTGTCTGTTCCGTAGCTTAATTTGGGGTCAGATGCTCTTGGTGTGAATTGTCCCAGATATTTATTTATATTTATTTATTTATTTATTACGTTTTTTTCAGAAAACAGCGTCTTTGTTGTCCTCACTGCCGAGATTGAATACCAATACAATTAAATCGTAGGCTTAATATTTACGTACCTATAAAACCAATGGTATTACAAGTTATTTTGAGTCTGCGATGTGTTAATATTTTTAATATAAAAAGGAAATAATATAATGATATTTTTCAAAGCTACTTCAGCCATTTAAATAAGTACGATGCCACAGGCTGAGTTGTAGATAGATTTAGTAACAACTGTTTTTAAAAGATTGGGCAATATAGATCAACAACAACTAAAAATTGATAAAAAAAGTTCTTAAAAATATTCTCCACACAGCGTTGTAAATATAAAGTTGTACGAAGTGTGGGCAAATCAGGGTTATTAAGAACGAGATTGGCAATTAATGCGTAATAATACATATTATTTGGCAGGACTATGGTAAAACGGGAGACAAAAGTAGATTCTCAGTCCAAAACCCGTAGCAAAAACGGCGGGAAAGGGATGGTTGATTGGATTAATAAAATCTGGTCACGTTTTCATTCCGCTGATCTACAAACAAAGCAAATTGCTATTTATATTTTATTCTTATTAATAGTAGTTACTGATAAGTGTGAGCTTTATATGCGAATATTGTATTGAGGAAGACATTTTAGGAATATAAATAAGCATAAAGCAGCTCATGTGTTATGTCCCACAGCCCATTAATTTGATGTTATTGTGTGTTGCGCCGCACATAAGTTATTGTTATATTACGTTATCTACCCATTTAAAAGCCTATTGTTAGCAACGAAGTTTAAAAATATTCGCACATCGATAAAAATACCAGCACATGTTAAAAAAGATGAACCTAGCTTTACTGCCTTGCCGAGAATAGCTTTTCAGTTAATTTAAAGAGGTATATATGTCTTCATTAATGGTGAAAGAAGGTTTGTAACATTAGAATGTTACAAACCGAAAATTTAAGCGATAAAAGTGGACTTATTTCGATAAACTAAATAAATACGATACGACAAAAAAAAGACGACAACAGTGGGAAGAGATAATCAAATGGACAAAGCACTTACCAATAAAGCTGTGCTCTTGTGTGCCTCGGTCTTCGGCGGTTGGTTGGGGCTCCTATCACCTTTGGGAACTCGAACTCACCTCCAGCAACAGTTACCTACCTTTCGCCAAGTACCTAATACCGGGTGTAGAAGTACAGTGTTTCTCCTATCGATTCCTCTCTTTCCTTTTATAGTTTAAAACACGCTAAGCGACAACGAGAAGGATTGTGTACTAAATTACAATAAACTATAAAACAATCGCGTCCAAATTGGCCCATGCTTCGGGCGACCCCTAGAGCTGGAGCATACTTTGCTCAGCGCCTGGCGCTGGCTATCCAGCGCGGTAACGCTACCAGCGTCCTGGGGTCAATGGCACAAGGACCAATTTTAGAAGATGTTTATTAGATGTTATTTTTCGAAGTGTTAATATTTGTTTCAGTAATGTAAATATATACAGAATTTTATAAATAAACTACGAAAACGATAAAATAACGAAAAATGTGCTTGTGCACCGACAACGACTACTAAGAACGACAATTTCCAAAAAGGTTATTCGGAAACCCCACGAGTTACCTATGTCAATTTCCCACCTGTATACTTTTAAATTATATTTTAAATTTTAATTCCACACAAAAGTTGGCATTTTCTACCTTCTACTTAAAATTGCGATATTAATGTCGGTAACAAATTGTATTCCAGCCATGTGCACTGCTGCGGTAGAAGCCCTCGGAGCCAGGGTGCACAAGCGCATGGTCATCAAGGACGCCACGGTGCACCTACGCTGCGCCGACGACCTCAAGGCGAGCATGGATGACGCGCACTCCACAACGGGTGAAATGGGTGACTATGTGTTTCATTTTCATCTCAGTTCTTTCACTCACATTTTTTTTCAAGTGAAGGTTTATTTCAGGTGCGTGTCTGAGTAAGATATCGATTAATGCACACATCAAAAGTTGAAGAAGGGGAACTAGGGCGCAAGGTCGAGAGCGCGAAAAACTGGAGCGGCTATAGGTTCTGGATTAGGGAGCTAACGCAGTTCACAACCTATTGAGGTTGTGAACTGCGTTAGCTTCCCTCACCTAGAGCATTTTCCTGTAATGTAACGTTTCATAGATTCGATTTTGAGCATTACATTACAATACTGCCTTACAAAACTTTAGGGAAAGTTGTATTAAAATACTACACATTGTATCGCTACTTTTCCCTCACCAACGTAATTCTCGAATTTGTAACATCATAGTTTGAGCACTGTAATGCTCGGTTCTCCTACCCCACTGATGTAATGCTCGACTCTGTAGCGCAACAGGCCACTCTGAACAACGACATACGGTTACCGCCTCCAAAAAATGACGAATACATTCACCACACCTTTACAAGGTGTTGGAGCTCATCTGCCTGGCTAAGATGCGCAACTTATGGTAATTTCTCGTTTCTCGTCTCTGAGAGTCGACAAAAGAGGTAGACAAGACAAGTATCCTCGGATGACAAAGGGGTGTAGACATGTTTTACACAGATTTATTATTATTATAATCGATATTATCAATAGTACTGATTTGAAGACACGATAGTATCGATATAAACAATCGATACAAATAATCAATTTAAATAATCGATGTAATCGATGCAGCTAAACGATACAAATAATCGAAACGATCGATTAAACTAGTCGATACAACTAGTCGATTCAACTAATCGAATTAACAAATCGATTTAACTAATCGATTCAACTAATTGATTTAAGTAATCAATTCAATAAACCGATTCGAAATAATAATCGTTGAATACTTACTTAATTAATTGATAAATAACAATCGATTTATTAAGACGAATATTCAATTAATCGATACAAACATCGATTTAAAAGAAACCAATAATCGAGATAAATAATTTTATCGATACTATTGATATCCCAAACTATATATATATAACACTTGTTTTTATGGAATTGGAAATTATACCTAAATAAGTTTTTTCGCAAAAAGCGAAAAAAATTAGTCCGCTTTATTTGAATTTAATATTTTTATGGAAAATTAACACTCAATAATAGCTAAAATAGCGACGGCTCATAAATGCATCGCTTTATTACTGCACTTTAAAAAAATGACAGCATTTTGACGCACCGCAACGCCTTTTTCATGCTATTTTAATGCATAATTGGTTTGTCGTCCACAAAAATGACCGACGAGTTCATACACAAGATATCTCTTCTAAACCACGAAAAAATAAGGTGCAATGTTAAGATCTGTCGACAAAATTGAAATTCGCATACAAAACATTAAGTCACGACAATTGCTGCCATGTTAGGAACGGTAGACAAAATAGAGAAATCGAGAAATGGCGAAATTTGATTGGAGGCTTTTTGTCAACTCTTATCGTAGGGCGCGCATCTTAGCCCCGCTGAACACGACATTCCACTAGTATCTTGATGCCACGGGGAAGCCAGAACAAACGGTGCGTTACTTCTTACGTTTTATTATTTTTCCAGAGATGATAACAGACCACATCGCAGCCATGCACTCGGAAGACATAGTGAAGGAAATCCAGCCAGCCGTGGAGACTTCCCTCGCCATGGTCCTTGAGGACGTCGCCAATAAGTTCCTCAAGCACACACCCTCAGAAATGGTCTTCCCAAACAGGAAGTAATAAAGATAAGCTTGTCTGTATACTGATAAATTTTTGAAAACGTACTCTTTTTCAATCTTGGTTAAAGGGATTTTGGTGTTTTTATTTATAAGTGTGTCTACCACGAGTTGCCACTTTAAATTACGTTATCGTTCGCGTAAAAACATGTATTGGGATTTGAAATGACACGACGTGACAATGTCAAATCCCAATACAATTTTTTACGCGAACGAAAACGTAAATTTCAATTGGCTACTCGTGGTAGACGTACTGATCTATTTTGTTGATGTAAAGGTTTTACTGTTTTGAACAAATTGTGATGTTATCGTTCTAAATTTGTGGGATATGCTTGTGAGTTAAACTTCTTTATTTATTAAACAAATATATCGTAGGTAAGCTCGCTATCTACTTATAATTTTATTTATTTTCATTGCTTGAATAGTTTATAAGTATTTAATTTTGAATAATAGTAGCAAACATTATCATTGTTTTATTTTGTTTATGTTACCATATTCATATATTATTGAGTGCGGTTTTTATCTGCTTTTATCTGTTTCAACATCATTCGTGCGGTCTATCCCGGTTGTGAACCCACACTGGTGTGTGGGGTCTCAGGGTCCGTCTTTCTTATTTTCTTGGCCCACTTCGAGCGATCTTGTGCATCCTCAGTGTTGAGTCTGTTGGCACGCATGTCACCCTTAACGACGTCGAGCCACCGCTTCTTGGGTCGACCTCTTCTACCGGTACCTGGCGGGGGCGGCATGGCCAGACATTTGTTGCCCACGTAGTTTGCCGATCTCAGTGAGACATGACCATACCAACGAAGGCGGCACTCCTGCAGCTTGTCTGCGATGTCACGAACACGAAGGCTGCCGCGGATGTGGGTGTTACGCACGCGATCTTTTCGTGAGACTCCACACATCCTACGCAGCATCTTCTTTTACGTGACGCGCAGCTCCTGCTCGTGTCGCTCTAGTAACGGCCATGTTTCACTGCCATATAAAATGACAGGCCTAGTGATGGCTTTATAGACCTGCCCCTTCAGCTTGATCGGCATTTTGGGGTCACAAATGACACCAGTCACCTCACGCCATTTGGCCCAAGCCGCGGAAATTCGGACTCTTAACACAGATCCCAGGTATTTGACACGGTCCGTGCGCTCGACCACGTCAACGCCTATGCGGACGGACTGGGTATCTGTGGTGTTGCAGGCCATGTACTCCGTACATCTGCTTTTATCTGTTTACCGATGGTTAATATGTGACTGTTCTAGTATCAATTTATCTGTTTTGAAAAGAAACTAGTTGGTAGAAAAATAAGCACAACAAAAAAGCTATTTTCATGATCATGCGCATATAAAAAAAACATTTACGTTCAAATGACTGTGTACCCTTTTTTCAAAATCATCGGTGATAAAAATTGGTTATTCATGACGTGCTCATCTTACAAAAAAATCTTGTTTATTGAAATAACCCAGCCGTTCTACTCTGTAGCTGCTTATAATATGATGCAACGTAACCATAGGCCTGTGACCGCCCAACTAGAGTTACAACACTGCAAAGCAACAACATGCCAGGCGATTTTCAATTTTAAAATGTCTTAGTCTAAGGATAAAACTAAAGCAACTTTTTAGAATTCTGGGTCGAATAATTGCGACTACACGCGTAAATATTAAGTTGCAAACCGATTGCATTGTCATCGTGTTTTTGTTTGTAATTTATTATCCAATATTATTTAATATTCATAACTAGTGACCTCCTTTTCTTGGCCTTGCCGACGATGGAAAATATGCTGAATATATGATTCGTAGGCTTTCGATTCAAGTTCACGACCACGTAAATGTTTCATGGAAAACCATTCAGCATTTGAATTTCCTTACGAATGCTTACGGAGGTAAGTAAGACACCATATTTTTTTGCACTTTACAACACACCACTTGTCAGGTCTCGAAGTTAGGATAAATATCCTTGTGTTACGAGGTATCAGACAGGGAATTAAGCCAGTCTCCCAGCACAACCAGACCCGAGTCAATTTAGAAAATATCGTTTCCTGAACAGACTCGACCGGGAATCGAACCCAGGACAATTCGCAACCCTAGGCCAGAAACCGTGCTATTGCGCACTACGAATCGTGTCGTCATAAATGCTTGATTATGGAATAGAACTGATGATGAGTATTCTTTAAAAAAATTAACCCCAAACTAAGCTGTTTTTCTACTTCGGGCGTCTGAAACTGAAAAACCTAACTACTATAAAATATCTTTAATGAAACCTTGTACAAATAAGAAAAAGAACGTATATATATATATATATATATTTGGTATCAGTTGGGTTCTCTAGAAATGTTCGAAAACCATTTTTAAGTTTTATCCCCATTTTATAGTTCCTCCCATTCCTACCTTCACACTTTTTGCCTAGTATATTTATAATGTTATTTTTAAAAATTTAAAATATTAAGACATTTGTCGAACTTTTGTTCGGCACAAGAATCGTTCATTATGGTTTTTGGCGTTATACCTGAACGTCTACCCATCACTCACCATTACCCATTGCTCTCATGGAACAGTAATGAGATAGATAAGTATTTTGAAGGGCAATGGTAGCGATCCTGCCTTTAGCATTGGAGGTCGTGGGTTCGATACCCACTCATGACAAACATTCATGTGACGAACATTGGTGTTTGTGGTTTGCCTGGGTGCTTTTGTCTACGTAAGTATATATTTAGAAGATTTGAGTATGTTTGGTGCCAGATAATCTTGGTGTAATTTGTCCTGGATATTTATATTTATTTACTTATTGCCTAGCAGACGCGTATATCATAAAACTACGACCTGATGGGTAGGTGGACCACCATCAGCCTACTTACTAGGTAAATCCGTAATCAGTTTATGTCGTCATTCATCTGTTCATGGCGCATCACTGTTTACATTTTCGTAATAAACTTGATACGGTACTGATAAGTGATTAAGATCGAGATTATTAATGTTTCTATCATCACGTCCTGAATTGTATTTAAATTCGATAAATTTTCAGATAAGTCTTGTTTCCTTTTGTTAATACATTAAGTGTGAACATGTGGAGATTTATTTGTTTTTTAAGTGTGATAGCTGGTGCTTTGGGCGGTTTAGAAAAAGGTTTTATAAATTGTAAGTATTTTCTTACTATGTATTACGATTCGATTTAGTTTTTGACACTTGGCAAATGCTCCAATATAAATGACTTTCACAATGTTTTGTCAAAGATCCTGGTTCGATCTTGATTGTTTTAAAATCATTGCACTTAGATGTTACAACCACAAAAATTGCGATTTTGGGGTACACTTTTGCCCCCCACTACTTATGCACAACTCCCACAGGGAGAAAAACCTAGGATAGTCATATTGGGCAACAAATGAAGCCCTTATAACAATAAAATCGTTTCTAGGATTTAAATCCGATTTGAATGTTTTGTTTGTTTTATTCTACTGGCCTATGTTGACAAGCTGGCAAGTTATGTATAGCACTGTCAGTCCCTGGGCCCTGTCAGATATGTGCAACGGTATAATTTAATGAACAAACTTATATAATTTATAATACCTATAATACGCCTATAACAGTGCTCGACCCGAAATCCGGTGGCCCCGGTTTAAGTCTCAGTTCGGGCAAAAAGGGTTGTCAGATTTCTGATCATCAGGTTTGTGATCACCAAGCCGCATTCGGCAAGCGTGGTGTGGACCATCAATTGTAGCGATGACTTGATTTCAATTATAGAGGTCGATGCCCAGCAGTCGGAGAGTATATAGGCTAATTACTTTTACTTACTTGTAGTACTGCTCTATTTCACAGTCGGAGGGTTCATATGTCCCCGAGAGGAGAAAGCCATGGGACGCTGCCTCCGCGATGCCCTCAATACCTACATACCCAGATTAGCCACAGGTTCGTAATAGTGCTGTTAAATTGTCGACGAATCAAATTCCTTGAAATATTTTTGCATAGCTATCTTATTATTTTTAAACTGTATTTATTTGCACTCTACTAAATGATGGTGATTTGATCTTACTACTACTCTGAGACTGGTTTAGATTTTAAAAGTTAATATGTAGGTGCGTAATATACCATAACCCACATTGACTTTAAGTGAACAAACATAATTTTGAAGAATGGGCTAAAAACAAAGGAATTACAAAATAAATCGCAATGACTCTACTAAAAGTGCTGTTACCAAAACTGCAAGGTAACATTTGTAATGTTTTGCGATGCTATTAAAAAGATGAACGACAAATGCAGATTATTTATTAACAGATTGCGTTCTTTTTAAATGCCCTCATGAGTATTTAATGAAACTACGTGGGCAACAAATGTCTGGCCATGCCGCCCCCGATAGGTACCGGTAGAAGAGGTCGACCCAAGAAGCGGTGGCTCGACGTCGTTAAGGGTGACATGCGTGCCAACAGACTCACCACTGAGGATGCACAAGACCGCGCAAAGTGGGCCAATAAAATAAGAAAGGCGGACCCTGGGACCCCACAACCGGGATAGACCGCACGGATGGTGATGATGATGATGATTTTCAGTAACATGACCACTATAATTTCATCGATCTCGGTCATTATGTGTATGAATAGCCAAGCACATCACTAGATTGTTTATAATATGATTTGGTCGACTGTACTCGGGGGATTTAAATTAAATTTTAAACGACTCTTTTCCAACCAATCTTTATTAAGTCATAAAAATCACATTTGGATATCCCAGGAGTTGCGGAATACGACGTGCCACCTTGTGAACCCCTCATTGTGCCAGCGCTGTCGGTGCAGCAGTCGGCAGGGCCCATATCAGTAACTTCTGCGTACTCTGACGTCACTGTGCGAGGCCCTTCACGCATGAGGGTCCAGGATGTGCAGTAAGTATCCTTATTTGAAAACCGCAATAATGCTTATTGCACTTCCTAGGTGATATTCTTGATGAGGTGAACTTAGCATACAATTCTAAAGCCTCCTTACCGTACCTTCTGCAGCTATATACAATTTGTTTAGTACCTACTTTTAACTACTGCTTGAGTGTGCATCATACTAGAATTATTAAAAAAACATGGGGAAGAAGAAGGTCGTGGATGCGGTCTATACATAGAAACACAACAAAGTAGAGACTGAAGAAAATAAATTTAATTGTTTCGTCAGTGCTCATAGTCATTTTAGACAACGAGAATAACAACGAAAAAAACCGCAAGAAGCACGCATGCACTCCCTTTCGCAACTCAAAACTGACTGATGCGTCGTCAGGCGTGTAGACAGTCACCGGACATCTCGATGGAAACCCTTTGATGTGTTCCAAAACACCGACAACAAACGGATTGGCGGCAGATGCGTCTGCCGACGTTAAATACCTACCACAGACGCGCAATTTTACCCGTCTACACGTCGGCGGACGCATCCGCAGATGACATCGGCAGACGCATCTGTCGACGTGTAGAGCCAGCTTAAAACGCCTCTCGAAGTTGAGCAATAAATAAATACAATGCTGTTAGAGTATTTTCTATGATGGTTTATCCATGAGATAGCATTGGATGGGAGGACCTAACCACCCAGCCTAGGCCTACCTTAAAACTCTTTATCCAAGATATTAAACTTGTTATCTTACGTATCTGTTTTCAATTACATTTCTCTTAAACTAATAATAATACTGTATTTTTTCAGGGTGGATGCTAAAAACCACAGAGTGATTGCAAAAATTCACATCCCCGAGTTGAGAATGAAGGGGAACTACAAGCTGTCGGGGCAAGTTCTAATGTTGCCGATTGAAGGAGACGGAAAATTTTCAGCTACATACGGTAAATTACATTCTTAAGGTTTCGTAACAAGGCTCGCTATCCCGTGAAGTAGTTACGACAACAGCAGTGAGATAGGAGAGAAAAGGTCACCTGCACTTTAGTACCTTTCGTGTACTTCGTGTCGTCTTCACTTTGTTAATGCTGTCGTAAAAATCGCCAGGGAAGTCTCAGATTAGCTACTATGACTACGTGAAGTGTAGCTATTTATTTTCCAGAACGTAGTTACCGAGCCTGTTTAAAAAATCTGAAATAAATTATTATAAATTATAAATTATTGTGCATATTCTCATATCGAGAAAAATGACACATGATACCCACATGTACATTATTGTACATGGTACTTATATGTATTTTTAATGTTTTAGGTGATATCGATGCGTTGGTGACGATAGTGCTGGGCCGTCTGCATCACCCCAACGATGTAGACGCGCTGGCGTGTGAAGACCTCGATGTCAAGTTCCACATGGGCTCGGCTTCTATGGAACTTGACAACTTATTCGGTGGAAACAATGACTTGGGTATGTTAAATTTGCACTAGTGATGCTCAGAAGTCACTGCAACCTGACTAACAGTTTCATATAATTTCAGGTATATCTGAAACATGAGTTAGGTGCATTTTTTCTGCTTGAATTTTGCTTACTTCACTCTACTTCCGGCTGATTCTAAAAAGATAATTATGTTAATTTCAGCCCTTCACGGCCTAAAATTATTCAGTCACGATTTTATCAATTATATTCTATATCTTGGTCGCGACCTCGATAAAAGTCATGGTTAATCCAACATTCCCTTTTTAACTACTAGCTTGGTAGATATGTCTTTTTACTGAACTGAACACATAATTTTAATATTTGCGTTCTCAACATTATCTGTTAACGATGTGTGACGTGACACAAAGTTTTAATTGAACAATTGTTTTCCCTAGGCCACGCAATGAACAAGTTCCTGAACGAGAACTGGCAGAAGCTGGCTCATGAGCTGCAGGCGCCCATGGAGGAGGCGCTGCACGACTTCCTGAAGCCTCTCGCAGACCACGCCTTCGCCACGCTCAAGGCCGATGATATACTGTCTTAGTTAAGCTTTAGGAGGTTATTAACTTATTTATTTATTTTGTTTAATAAAGAACCTTGAACTTAACTCATATTTTGTTTAGTTGAATAGCTTTACCCTGCAACATTTACGGATTAGGCCCGATAACTGAATCTCAAAAAGAAGACGTAGAGAAACACCACCGCGTAATTCCCAAATTTACGAGTAGAGATCTGAAAATTTATCGATAATATATAATCGACAATAATCTAAATATCATAAATATCAACTGTCAAACTAATTTATTTTAAAGAAGAATTGGAACTTTTGGGCGGTCGACGGCCATTAAAGTAAGTTGCGTCATTTTGCTTATTCCATAGATTACTTAATGAGAAATTATAATAATAAAAACACTTATAACATTCTGATAATAGTCTATTTATTAAGTATCGATCACAGTACAAACAACTGCCAAATAGCTAATAAATTGATTATCACACTCATTGTTTCTTACCTAAGCTTTGATTTGAACATTATTTTAATACAAATCATTTAAAACTAATTTTGGTAACTTATGTAAATAAATAAAGCTTAATTACATGCCTTGAGGCAAAATCGCCAATGAATATCAACAAACCTTAATCAAACAATTGCAATTAAAGGGTATTTCCTAGGTACTTTAATACGAGTAATAATACGGAAATTAAAATGCCTTATTGGATATATCAATATCTACGTCTAGCTTGAACTGAAACCTTGTAAGGGGCGAAGCTAGTCATCGACAAAATGAACTTAAGCTATTAAGTTCCTTACTATTCATAAACTCAAGTGTATCCATTTTGATGTTACAGTGAGTTCTAGATCTAGCTTAGTTATTTGAAAATACCTTTTCACTGGGTTGGTATATTGTCCGAGAACACATTTTGATTACTCAAAGTTTTTTCCATCAACGTCCGTTTTTCCACAAAATTGGCGTAGTGCGCAGAAGCACGGTTTCTCGCCTCGTTTTCCGTAGTGTCCCAGGTTCGATTCCTGGTCGATCTTTTCTGAATTGACTCGGGCCTGGGTGTGCTGGGAGACGCCCCTGGCTTATTTCCTTGTGTGGTACCTCGTAACACAGGGATAATAATCCCTACTTCGAGACCATTACAAGAGGTGTGTTGTCTGGCGCATATTTATATTTATATTAGAATATTTTACAAAATAATTCCCATGAATTTGCAATTATTTTGTTTCAGCTCACTTTATCTCAGTTTGCCTATTAGAAATACTCGCAGCAATAAATCAGAAATACTGCATTATATACATCAAGTGCATTATCTTTTATAGCAACTACAAATTAATTTATAATAATCGGAGAGATTTCACATTTATGTTGTAATTTTTTTCATAATAAGTTACTCATTAGTTGATAGAAAATAAAAGGTTCAACTCTATGTACCGTCAAATTTTAACTTTTCATAACCGAAAGAGATTTTTTCATTAAAGCCTACTCCAAAGTTCCACAGCTTTGGTACTTCATTTTCACCCTATCATATAATTCTTTCAGCAAGTCTTATCTTGAACTAAAGCTCCCTAGGGCTTAAGCCAGACGTCCATGGGTATCTTGGTGAAGGCGGTGTTCACGAAGGCCTGGAAGTGCTTGGCGATGGCGGCGGAGGCGGCCGGCCTCATCTCGTCGATGATCTCCGCCGCGTTGTTGTTGAGGAACTGGTTCATCGCTTCACCTGGTTGAATTAAGAGTTTTTGGATATGAAAATCATACATTTCTGAACTAAATTAAATTTTCTTATTGGAAATCAAAAGAACAAGGCATCATTCATGGAGTGCGATCAAATGACTGCTCAGATCGAAATAAGAGAAAAACAAAGGAAGTCACACACACTTTCAATTTGTGAAGATGTTAGCAGCTTTTAGATTTGTTAATAGAATCTATGATGAACCTATTATGTATTAGCCTCAGCTGTAGATAATAATATGGTATACTATAGTCATACATGCCTTAGCTTAGGTACTAAGTAAACAAACATGGCGTATTGACAACCATAGCCAATTCGTAGTGTTGCGAAATCATCGAATGAATCATACAGAGTCATTGGCCTACCATACACACACGTTTGCCTGACAGGTGTCAGACTGACAGAACTGTACGAGTGTGGCGAAACGACGACTTTGTAACTTTACGTGTATGGAGGCTATTTACTTTAAAGTTGTTGATTCAATTCTGTAGATCTACCGAAATTTACCTTAATTTACTGAAATACTGGTTTTGAACGACAATCTACCGATTTTTACTAAGTCTTCATAAAGGGTCACTAATCCTAAGCATAATGTTTATTGTCATAATATCTCGTTCCATATTTCAGATTTTTCTATGAGTTTCTTAATGAGTGGCATATTTTCAAGAAGCATAATTTAGTATAGCCTTAACTTGTTTGGCATATGTATTGAAACGCATAAACATAAATACATAAGGTCCGAAGCACTACAGTCGAAAGACAATTTTAATAAGGCATACATTTATTAGAAACTAGCATGCTTTGGGCGCTTCGCCGCCGCTGCCACTTTGAGCAGGTATTCCCTTCAAATCAATCACTTGTTTTGTACGTTCACGATCACGACGATGGGTATCAATACGATATCCCTGTGGCGTCTTTGAATGTGACATTTTTTTAGTAGGATATATTTTTTTTCCTATATTTTACACAGAACCTAATCTCGATACCTAGTAATAACACATGTGTATTTTTTGTTACATATTGTATAAAAGCTATGAATAACAAAATAAAGTAAACTTAAATTTAAATTATTTTATACTTGATAGTAGGAACCGTAAATCGACAGCATTGTATTTGTAGCACTTTCAATCGAAATAAATGTTCCTGATTCACGTGACGTTCCTATCACTACGGTCCAAAGACAACCTATTTTATTTAAGAGGAAAAAGTTGTCAAATTGCTGTCAAGCAAATTTCGTAATTCCGTCTTGATAAAATAGTTGTAAGAATGCTTAATTTTTAGTATTTTAAGAATTTCATGTTTATGTTTCTTTTTTACAACGCAAGACGTTTATGTGCGACCTATAATGTGTGATCAATGCGGAAATTCGTGATTTTGTTACGGTGTGATCTTTATTTACATAATAAGCCGTGAAAAAATATCTAGACTACCTATACGCAAAAAAGGGGTGTTATCTAATCCTTTTTCGATTACTCCTTAAAGGTAGGCATAGCACTATACCAGCACTGCAACAGCACAGCTGCTGCACGGCATCGCCTCGTATTTAGGCTACGACTAGCCACCAGCGGGCATACTACGCGCCGTCCGCGAGGTGCAAGCTCGCAGTCCGGGCACCGGCCGCACCGGCCGCGAGGGCAGCGACTCGGAGTCGGCGTGCGGGAAGCACGTGGTCGGCGCGCGGGCTGCGAGTCGAGTTGTATAGGTTAGTTGACTCTTTTTTTAAGAAGTTCTTAAATTTTAAGAACGAATTCCACTGTCCATAATAGGCAGATGTTATTTTCAATAAGCAACAACTCATCAAATTGCTTTACATCGCAAATTCATTTCCTCGAATAGTCTTTACCATAAAATTCATTTTATTGATATTTATTTCCACATTTGTTCATTTTATCGATGTTTTCTAATATCAATGCTTTAGTTCGTATAATTTGATTTCCACGATTTTTTTTTATATTGACTGTCAAGATGACCTCACTGATGGAAAGCGGTCGTGTGGTCCAGATATGAATGTTTTATATCACAAAATTTTTATTTACTAAAAGTATAAAATGAGATAACCAACATCAAAAAACTAATGCTATTGAAAAACGACTCATTTGGCCCCGACTCCATCGTGGTCTTGTCTGCCCTACCCCTAAAGTGTAATTCAGAGCCACGTAGGGACGAGGCGGACTGCGGGCTAAGAAGCAGGTGGCTGTAAGCGAGCCACCACGTGAAATCACGGGTGACGTTTAGTTGTTACCAAATTGTATGACGTCACATCATGGAGGACAGCGTTTTTGGCGTTTCAAATAAAGCATTTTTCAGATTGGATTTTTAAATTAATCCTGCGCTTTTGAATCACTTAAATCGATATAATTCGTTTTCCAAAGCCAAATACTCATTTATGATAAGTGTCAAGTAGTCTGGTAGTGAAAAGGCCGCTGACCACCCGCCGTTGGCTTCTTCATATTGACATTATATAATATAGTACACACAATTTAATGCTCTAATGGCAATGGCTCATGATTGGCAAGTTGATTGCCGGGTTGGAGCAGTCTCTTTCAAGTGTCTCTTCGTCTCTTTATAGTAGTTACTTCTAAGTACCTCCTGAACATGACCAAGCTCAGCTCCAACATGCTCAGGGTCACATAGGCTGTGCCCTATTTCGCAGTGTGCCGTGGCCGCGCCGTGATAATGTGCGATGACCTTAACTTGTCTAAAAAAGGAAACTGTCAAAAGCTCCAGCTGATAGAATTATTACAATGTCTAGTTCCTGTTAGGGCGTTTTCGAATAAGACATGTGAAAAAGCGCTGCAGCGGTGCCACTACCAATTTTCAAAACCATTACCATGCGCACGTCGCGTCGTATTTTGTAGTATGAAAATTAGCAGTAGCGCGGCTAGGGTATATAACATTTTAAACTTTCTTATTGCCTTTTTAACAATTTCTAATAAAAACGGGTTTTTGCAACGAAACAAAATTACGGTAAATTGTTTAACCTATTATTCTCGACGTTTCGGCGACAATGGCATGTCACCGTGGTCACGAGCGGACTGGTGGTGCGCGGCGTCGTCTAGCTGGGCGCGGCGAACGATCTTCATCCACCCGCACACTCACAGTGTCCGGGTTTTTTCGGGACGGCCCAACTCGCGTTTTACACTTTGTAATCACTGGGTTCCACGCAGACGATATTTTAAATGCATCTTCCCAATTGAAATTCTTGTTTTTCTTAATTTTAATGGCTTCACGCACAATCCTGGTATCGTAATGCCGATCAGTGGAGAGGATTTTCGGGTCATGCAACTCCCTCCAGTGACTGATATCGCAACAGCAAGATTAGTGTACTTCAGTTATTTTCACAGTGTTATGTCGTATGGTCTACAGTTGTGGGGCTCGGCAGCGGATCTCAACACCATCTTTGTTCTTGAAAAAAGAACCATCCGCTCCATTTATATCCTTAGACCACGCGACTCGCTTCGTGAAGTATTCAAAGAGATAGATGTTTTAACTGTGTACTCTCAATTTATTTATGATAATGTAGTATATGTCCGTAAAAACTTGCATCTCTTCAAGAAAAACAGTGATGTTCATAAACTCAATACTAGAAATAAAAATAAGCTCGTTACTCCCAGTCTAAGACTGCATAAGTTAGGGATATCATTTGTTAGTCAATGTGTAAAATATTTTAATAAGATTCCGCAAACTTTTGTTGAACTGCCTCTTCACCAGTTTAAGTCACAAATTAAAGCTAAGTTAATGAAGCGAGGTTATTATAGTGTTGAGGATTTCCTAAATGATAAGAATTTGTTGTCGTCTTAGGTATAATCTGCTCCTCTGCACACTTTTTTGTTATGACTGTACTCTGTCAATTCAATTTTTGTGTAGAAAAACAAGATTGAAAAGAGTAACCGTCGAGTTTCTTGGCAGAGTCTCCTCGATCGGAAACAACCTCCGAAACGGTGGTAGAGTCACATTATGTTTAATTAGGATATTTACTATCATAGTATTATTTTAGGTAAGTTTCTTTTTATTCAGTATATTTTTGCTACAATTTTTTTTGTATTTGAGTTGCCATAAGTACTTTTCATAAGTCATATGAAAAAAGATATTTTTACTATTACTTTACTTTTTACTTTACTTTATAAACATCTTAACTTATCAGGTGCTCAGCTATTGCAGATTTGGCCGTCTGTCGGTTCTTCACCGCTGCGTTGTGTTCCTTATCTCGTTCAGCAATTGGACGCTTCGTTTGCCCGATATAAGAACTACCAAAGCTGAAATCGTCTGTGTACACACCCGGTGTCAGTGAATGGTAAACATCCTCTGGTGAGCGCATCTCTCTCGTTACTTTATAAAACAGAGTAGGTACATACAGTCTTAACGGAGAATTTTTTAAATACTGATCCAATTTTGTTGTCCGTTATCCCTTCATGTATGGTAGAAATGCAGATTCCTGGTTCACCGAAGGTTGTCTCACCACCTTTTCTCTCTCTTTCAAGTGTCTCCTAAAACAATTTACCGTAATTTTGTTTCGTTGCAAAAACCCGTTTTTATTAGAATTAGCGTGCCATTGGCGCAGCTGCGGACCACAGTGGCCCCACTGTATCTCGCGTGTCTAATTTGAAGTTGGCCCTCCCATTAGGGGAAAATAAGGCCGTATTATTTTTCAACCTTACCAATAATGCTTCCGTGGTTGACGGTGTCTCTGACTTTGAACCTGGCGCCTCGAAGCTTGAAGTCCACCAGCATCCTCTCAGCCATCATGTACTTGACTTGGTCCCGCTCGATCTGCTTGCCAAATATCTTCGCGATCGCAGCCACATCATCTAGAAACACAAGTTGCATTGTTCGTTACCAACGTTATTCTACTGAACACATTTCCTGTAACAAAGTGTTGAACTTTAAGACCAAGTTTATGTGTATTATTATAATTTGTCACATTGTAAACACCAGTTTAGTAACTATAACGTGGTTATCATGACCAACTATTATATCAGATCTGATTTGAAGTCATCATATTAAATTCCACAGAACCTTTATAAATAAAGAGCTTCATGGAGGAATTCGACCTAAAAAGCATATTTGTATTTCAGAACCATTACAGAAGTTATAGCTTTTATGTTTTACACCCTCAAGCTCTCCCAAAGGCCGACTTCATTAAGTGACTTATACAATCTCCCATTTAAAGCAGCCTAATAACTATGATCCTGCTAGTTTTGCACCCTTTAAAGATGTTCAAACAGAGACTGGTGAGATCACTGACGGGAAATTTAAAGCTGTACTTACTGAAAGCAGCCCAGAAGTCTCCCTGCGACCTGACGGGGAACAGCAGCACCTGTCCCGAGACTTCGTAGCGGCCCGTGATCTCGATGCGCGGAAGCACGAGACCCATGTCAATGCGCAGCTTCTTCAGGTCTGACCTGGAACGTGGTGAGAATGTCGGTCAGTGTTTGTACATTTTGAAACAATGATATTGTTAAATAAACTAATGGAAAATCATCTCAATTCGTATCGCAGTTCGGATTTGTTTGTTTCCGTGCGCTTAACTAGAATTTATTTTTATAACAGTTTTGCAGCGATAAACGGTGTCGCTGTAGATTGAGGTATAGAGCTGACGAAAATCAACGTGTACCTAAATGTATTTGTGCCATATTTTGCGGTTGTTATAACAAAATTAACTACATGCCGACTAGAACAACAAAATACGGTGTTTTACAATAATGTGCTTGATAAATTCACACTAAAGAGTCTGTGGTTACGTGGTCCAAAAATCCGCAAGGATTGCAGCAGATATGGTTACGGTTATTAGGATTTCGTAAAGGCTGTATTTTTATAGCTAAATTGTATCAATCAATCAAATTTGATGTTTAAGGTTTTCTAAATTATTAATATTGCCTGGATGCGAATGATCTTTTTCAAAGGTTCTGTAACCACTTTTAGGTAACTGTTTTTATCCATACTATTATCTTTTATTTGACTGGTAGGTACTACGCTTTGTTTTTCAAAAAGGCGTCTGACAAGGGTGCGTCATATCCCCCATTCTTTTCAACACAAATGGTGAGTATATTATGCGAAGATCCCTTGAGGGATGATAAAGTGGGATCAAGATCGCAGGTGCCAACATCTCAAACCTCCTATAAGTCGACGACACCACCCTATTCGCTTCCACTGAGACGGAAATGGTAGACCTGTTGAGACGTTTGAAGGTGTGCAGCGAAGATTTAGGCATCTCCATTAACAAACAGAAGACCACACTGATGACAGTGGACCGCTCTGGAACAATGCAGGATACAGGCACTATTAGTGAATACGACACCGTAGCTCAGTTTTAATATCTCAGTTCTGTAATAAACAACAGGGGTGACTGTGAGCCTGAGATTCGACGACTAATTGGAATGGCGAAAGCAGCGATAACCAATCTTCGGAAAATCTGGAAGGATAGCAATGTCTGCAGTGGAGCCAATATTAAGATAGTCGACACGTTGATTAGTTCGATTTTCTTTTACGTATGTGAGTCATGGACGGTGAAGGCAGCAGACAGCAGGAGAATTGATGCTTTAGAAATGTGCTGCTGGCGTTGTTTGCTACGAATACCATGGACTGTGCATAAAGGACCGAAGCCGTTGGAGAGCACATATTGCACAAGTCCTTCGCGAGAGTCACTATCCTTAATAGTGACGGTCCTACTAAGGAGAAGGTACTACTCATTTCCCTTAAAAGTAATTGTGACATATTGTTTTTAACAGTAGTTGTGACACATCTTGCTGCTGCACCTACATGACTGCATCAATCTTTTGTCTACGCCTATCTACATTTAGTTCTATACGTTAACCTTTTCAAACATTCATCTCAGTTGTAGTGTACCAGCCTCCAGTGACATTAATGGACGCATTTGGTGCCCAGTCATTGCACTATTGCAATTGTTTGTCATTCGCGTGTTGCAATTTGTCAGACCTGTCTCAGACTATTAGTCAACTCACTACCCATAATCATTTGTGGCATCTTAGGTTAGCGGCGGCATAAGTAGCTTAAATTACAATACCATGGAAATGTTTGCGACAATATTGAGTAATAAAAACTAGCAAATTGGGAAATAACAGTCCGTTGTTGTAACAAAGGGTTAGGAAAGATGTTCGTTTGTTTAAAAACAATCTGATGAGTTTAAACTCATTAATTAGATTAATGATATTCAATTGTTTTTGGAAACTGGTCTGCTCAGGTTGGCTTTCTTTGAAATCCCATAAATATAGGTATGGATAAAGTGGTCACAAGAACTACGAGTATAATTTATTACTCTAACCAGTGTTATAAGCAAACCTTTTGAAAACAGTAACTGGAAGGGTTTCTAAATAAAAATAAAGACGCCGGTGTGATAGAGTCACATACTAATATTTTTTTTTAAATGAAGGAGTTTATAGGTTTCTTATAAAAAAGATGTTATTTGGCTATTTATAAATAGATATGCTCATGATATTAGATACCCAGTCAGGAGGTGAAGTGATTCGCCGACTAATATCTTTACATGTTCGAGGAGGTCATGGTATTTCAAAATACACCTTACCTTACGAGTACAATCACATGCAAGTTCGTATGTTATATAAGAACTCAATAACCGATAACCTTGACATCATCATCAACATTATGTCATAATAACTTTAGTCATAGCCGTCATAATGATGGATTCGCGTGAGCTTGTGTTTGACAAGTACCCGGCCCATATTGGTTTGGCTAAACAAACAAATGACAAACGATATACCTAAGGTATTGGTACTGCAATTCTAAATTTTTCTGGCTATACTCATATTGGTTTATGAGCGAAACCCTCTTTAGTGACCCACTGAGGTTTTACAAGCCTTGATCCAGCAACGCAGGATCCTAAAGAACCTAGGACAGTGTGGCAAACTTTCTGAAAATAGAGACATTAATCGTTATTGATTGAACTGTTAACGTTCCATCCATTATCAACAGATAGCACTATTTGCATAAATCAACGTTGAACAATTTCTATACGAAAGCTAACGAGGTTCGCATCGGACTCAGCATTATTAAATTACAACATTATTATGATGGTTGAACCATCTTATGATGGTTGATACTCGAACATGGTCTCCAGTGAAACACACTAACACTCAACTCGTACGAAGTACTAATTTTAATTTGGAAACGTTAATGTTTCGCTCGGACGGTCTCCGGTGAAACTCGGCCTTCGCCTATGGCTAAGCTCATTCGACTCAAGAACGTTATTGTGGATAAATATCCTGTCACTGAGAGTCCTCCAACGGATCCCCACGTTAATTAAAAGCCCGTACCACTTGTAGATTTGCTTAGCTTCTGAATCTGCTGTCATTGTCACCCCCTAACAACCCTCATCTCAAATGGTCATCATCATACCTAACTTTGGTGATGGTGTAGTTACTGGGCCCAATAACGGTGATGTTGCTGAAGGCAGCCGTAACCCGCACCGGTCCTGCCGAGTTCTCCATCACTAGCCGGTCGATGAGCAGCGGCTCCACAGGTGGGACTCCCAGCTCGGGGAGTCCTGAAGCCAGGTACGGCCGCAGGTGGTTGAACGAGCCCTTGATGCAGTTGTCCAGTTGGGGGTCGCTTTGACTGCATGGCAGGATGTACTCCGCTGTAATAGACAAATTAAAAAAACATTTAAAAAACTTTAATATGAGGCATTGCACTTTTCAAACATTTTTGTTTTGCCCTTAATACCATTTTGTACTTATGTTCATAATTGTATAACTTTCAAATCTAATAATTTAATAATCTCATAATGTTATATTACCAATGTTTAAATGAAACTCTTTAATACGCCTAATATTCATTACTCCCTGTTACGACACGATTGGCGTAGTGGCAGTAGCACGGTTTCTCGCCTCGATTTTCGTAGTCCTCTGGGTTCGATTCCCGGTCGGGTCAATTCAGGAAACGATCTTTTCTGAATTGACTACGGTCTGGGTGTGCTGAAAGACGCCCCTGGCGTATTTCCTTGTGTAGTACCTCGTAACACAGGGTTATTAATCCCTACTTCGAGACCATTACAAGAGGTGTGTTGTCTGGCGCATATTTATTTATGTTATAAAAGTAGTTTGCTTGACTGAAATGAAGTGTATGATGACAATCACAATGTTACGAAAGCAGAACATTCTATACATAAGAAGTACACTGCAAAACCTGTAGGTTCAAAAGAGAATATTCTTTTGAATTTCTAAAGAGCCAGTAGCGTATTTTCTGCGACCAACGCAAAACATAAGGTATCATTTGCGCGTTGTCGACCCTTAAAACTAAAGCAAATCTTAGGCAAACTATGACAAACCCTAGGGGCACCTGAGGTTTACGATTGTCTGTCACAGAACAGTTCCCCGTTGAGGTCTTCTTTACTGACCTTCAGGATCGCAACTCCGTTTATGCAGAGATTAAATAACATACAGGAACAAAGTACGAGAAATACGAAAACAAAAAAGAATATTGCTGTGGTATTTGAAAGTGGCGGTCATCGCTCTTTGCGACATCACCTTGCCACCAGTGACCGCCCGTTCACCCACTATACCTACTCGGTTACATAACCCTCGTTTGCTAAGATAATATGCGGTTGCAGACGTCCTTGAGAATCAGAACGTTTGTTAAAACATGTTTACGCGATAGTTTCACTGAAGTTAAGAAAGGCAAAAACGATTCGTCAAGTGGCCATGCGGCGTCAACCACTGGGAGTACCTACCTGATGTGCTGTGATCTTCGGAGGCGTTGCCGCACTGTGATTCCGACCACAAAGTTGTATTCACATACCAACTACATATTTGGTTAGTCCTTTTTCAGATAATTTGGCTACGACATTTTTTTGTTAAACAAACATTTTACTTCGCTTTTACGAATTCCCGATCATTTGATCGTTTTATTTTTTTTACTTTAATGAAACCTCTGTGTTAACATTCTAATTGGTTAGAAATCTAGATTTATTGGATCGGGTAATGCCATGGCGAACGGAGATGAATGAATGTATTAGCACTGCACAAATACGGCTTAGTAGTCTATCTAATATATGTTAATGCTTTATAAAAAACCTATGTACAGAGAGAGAAATATTATTTGTTTTAGAGCAGCAATGTGTCCTGCAACATACCAGGTACAGGTAGGTGCAGGTACGAGTACCTGTACCTATCCAATAAAGAAAATCTCATCTGCAATGATCGCTCCATATTTATTTCTTAATATTATTAGACAATACCCCACTCGTAATAGAGTTGAACTTGAACGCGGTGCCGATCGGCGCTTGCACAAGGTCAGCCGTTACATAAGCAGTTGCCCAAGCGCCGAAACCGGCGACCCAATGACCCGCTTACGTACTGCAAACGTACGCACATTCTTGAAAACTTTGTTTTGATGCATTTGTCGCTTGATTAGACACATTGTATTATTTAAAAAGTAAAATTTACTAGCAACTGTCATTGTTTGTAGAATATAGGCACTGTTACCTCGGTTGCTTCCGATCTAATAAAACTAAAACAATATTTTAAATTCAGATCCATTACCGACATCTATACAACTTTAGAAGAAATTAAATTCACTTTTAAGGTGTTTGCCTTCCCCAATTACGATACATCGCTCGGGCTACGCATCTTCCTTCCACAAATGCGCAGCTATCTTGTGCCGGCGCATCTTCGTAGCACATCTTATTAGCTCCGTAACATAGCATAGCATTAGTGGAAACGGTCTTATAGTTTCGTAGCTTAGCTTGCACATCCTCGCAGCATAGCTGCATAGCACGTCTCTGGTGGAAAAGCAGCCTTAGGGGGTCGGGGGCGGAGGTTATCAAAGACGTCATTTTACTCGTAATCTTAATGTGTTGAACAAATGCGTGCTGGAGCACGTGAAAAAAATATTTGGAAAGATACACGTGATGTTCGATAACTCTTGTCTGGTCTTGTGCTGTGATATTTTTATCAATATTAACATTTATTACGCATTGTATTGGGCACCTATCGGGTAAAAAACTGCGTTGTTCATTTACGTCGTTTGTTGAAATTAACGTTTCACCAATTTCAGAGGTATACTTTGCAAACTTATTCTGAAATTGGTGAACTTTTGAAGTGTTAATGTAGGTGATAGAGTTGCCGATATTGCCATTCCTATTTTCGTTTGATTTATTGTATATAGTTGTTAGTGACCGTTAACTGCAATTTTGAATTTAGAACTCTTATACAGTAACAGCTAGCTAGCTAGAGCTTAGCGAACATTTGTCCAACTTCTGGTAAACATCGTGTACTCGTATTAGGACCCGCCGGTTCACAGCCGTAAATTTTGCTTCATGGATTCTCGAAAACCTCTGCAACGTTACCCTAGCAGTTAACTATATAAGTATATGAAAATCAATTGCTTTTTGTTTGTCTCGCCAAAACTCGAGAATGGCTGGACCGATTTGGCTACTTTTGATCTTAAAATATTTGTGGAAGTTCAGGGAAGGTTTATACGGTGAGAATTAAAAAAAATAAGTAACGGAAAACAATTTTATTTTTCAATACAAAATGTTCCCAGCTGTCAAACATTTCCCAATAACTTTTGACAGAACGAAGTCTGTTGGGGCAGTTGGTAAAAAAGTATTTTTTTAATAATTTTTTTTTCTAACTGTAGATATGTGCGGTCTGTGATTATTACGTGGCGAGTAACTGAGACGATTCGGTACTCCGCCTCAGATTGCACTATATTACGTGGAGCGATCTGCTTCTGTTACATAAATGTTTCATTCACGGAATTAAATAGATCGTGATAAAACATGCCAGTAATTAGAACGTACTTCATAAGCCATACTTTCAAAGGTTTACGAGAAGTAAATATAACAATTTGATTGCAATTAGTTTCGTTTAGATATTCAGAAAATACGCCAAATTGTGTTAATTAGAACTTAAAATGCTAAGATAGTGCTCTTTATTGGGGTTTTTCCATATTCCGTGTCATCCAGACGTGGAACGCTCTTCCAGCACATGTGTTTCCTTCCTCGTATAGTCCCGGGTTCTTCAAGCGGCGCGTGAAAAGGACCTTCCAGGTGAGGATGGCCAGCCCAGTGATTCGTTTGAATGACTGGGCTTGTCAACCACATTTCTGGACCTCACGACTGCTTTCCATCAGGTGGAGTGAGGTCATCTTGAGGGGAAATATAAAAAAAAAATACTTACTAAGTTCCTGAATAAAAATGAGCGCCCAAATAAAACTGGGCGCCTAAACTAATACAGAACCTTTTTAAGAACTTCTATCTAATAGTGAATAATCAATAAATAGTACTCATTTTTCATGTATTTCAATTAACATACATACATACCATCACGACTTTATCCCAAACGGGGTAGTCAGAGGCAAGTGACTGTGTCGTCATGGTGAACGAAACACTCTGAAAGCCCACTTTTCACCAATAGTATTAGAGCCCAAAAATGTCTCTACGCAATGCCAAAAGTCATTTAGGACATTCAAGTGTAATCACTAAGTGTAAACCAAACCTATCATGTCAGATGGTGAATCAACAGCCAACAGTTATCCTAGTTGTTAAGGTTTAAAATAGGGTTTTCCATCATTGCCAATGCCTTTACCTGCAACCCTAAATTGCGATTCTAAAAAAGTAAATGCGTAGCAGCGTAATACTTAATTGGTATTACTGGAACCATATTTTTTGTTTCAAAATATTAGTATATTAAGATCTCACTCCTAGTGGTTAGTTTTCGCACTAGCCAAGGTATATGTCTATATCTTGTTAATCTTGCATTAGAGTTGGTACCCTTAAGAACACAGGCTTCGAGCCGAAGTGGAGTACCTTTCTTTACAGCTCTACCGTAAAATCTATTATGACTATTAAGGGCAAGTACACTGTGTTTAAATCTTTACAAAAGACTAACCGACTCTCATATACTTGCGTGCTACTTTTCACCACCTTGCGACACTATATTTCGAGCTTATAAATTCCAGCATGGATCTCTTTCGCAAAGTTTGTCTCAGCATACTCATTAAGGAGTTAATGGACTGGCCTGATTTAAACACTGACATTTGTTGTTAATTTAGCAAACAGCACTTAGTTGGAAGTTTCCATTAACGACGTTAAAAATGATAACAGCAACCTGATCACTATTTATGAAAGCCTTTGCCAACCTTTGGTATTTGAATTTTATTGTAACAGATCGCTTAATAAGCAATAAAATTTGACTTCTTACATGAACCAAATATTACTCATTGACAGTATATAACATTTATAAATAATTTAAAATTCATAGTTAAGAGCGTTTGCTGGGGGGGGGGGTAGATCGTAAACGCCGCATTTTTTGAAGATTTTCGTGATTATATAGCTGAATTTAAATGTAAGTATAATTTATCTCTCTATTATCATCTGCACCTTTCAATTTTATAATTATAACTTTTACTATGTACAGTGAATTTTTACATTTCTTAAAAATTTTTTAAAAACGGTTTTTTATTTAATTTAGCAAATGATTGGCAACTAATTTTGGACGATTCAATCTGTTATAGGATTATGCAGACGATAATAGAGAGTTATATTATAGTTTATTGCAATTTAATAAAATAATCTCAAAAATTTTACAAAAATGCAACGTTTTCAATCCACCCCCAGCAAATGCTTTTAAATCCATAAAAACACCCATACCCAGAACAAGCACGAAGGTTCGTCACATTTTATAAATATTAGTCCAAGATGGGGATTGATTTTTAGAGTTCTTACACACGTGACGGCAAATGCCGTCGACATGCTGTCGGCTGCCTTCGACGAGTTAACAGCTGCCCTTTTAGTAGTCCAAGAGCTAGGAAGCACATAATACGAGCATAGCCGAAAAAATTGATTCTGAATTGCTTGTTAGTGCTTAAAAAAAGCAATAACTTGGAACTCGAACTTATAAGATTACCATAATATTCGAAGGCAATGAAAAAAATGTTGCTTATTTTTGGTAATAGTGAATAGAGACCCATTCTCTATTCAATATTATTTGTTAAACCTGGACCACCGGTCTTTCTCTTTTGTCGACGACGACAGAGTGAAAGCAACTAGAGTGTTTCTTTAACGAAATCAGTTTACACCTGGCTCCTGTACAAAGTCTGCCGTTGACCTCTGCCGTCGGCGTGTCGACGGCTGATGCTGTTCGTGTGTGAGAGCGCAAGGATTAGGATTATTTATGAAGAGCGTCGTGGCCTAGGGGTTAAGCCCTCAAACTCGGATCGTGGAGCGTGGGGTCCCGAGTTTAAAACCCGACAGGACATCTTTGTGGTCATTTTAAAATTTCGGAATAACTTTCCAGTGATGGAAAACATCGATAAAAAACAAATCAACCCGGATAACGATGAAAGGCTCACCACCTACCACATTGGTGGTAAGTGAACTTCTGAGTGCTCCATTCACCATGACGGCAACAGTTCATGCCTCTGACTACCCCCTTTGGGATATGGCCGTGATGGTATGTTATTATTTTCTCACGTACCTATACTGCTAAGCTATTTCGCACAACTTTGATGGGTCCTTAAGGCGACGAAACATTAAATTATTATCTAACCTACCTATGGTACTAGATACATCTGTTGCCTAATTAGGCTGTCACTTCATAATGTTGTTGTTGAAATATTGAGATAAACGCGGCAATTGTGGTTGCACAGAGTGTAAGTAATGCGGCCAAGACTATTTTGTGGTGGACGCCTCACCATGAATAGTTGGATGGAACCTAAAAAACATTGCAGGGAACGCTGTTACAATACAAGTACGTGAGCTGTGCTGATATGTAGAGCCTTTCTTCTTCGAAAAAGCGCTACTAACGTAGTCGTTACGTTTTTACTCGAAATGCATATTAAGTAATAATTCTGAGGCCTGAAAGAAAAGAGCGTTTTAATTTCTAGAGGACAACTCATCAGAGATTCCTAAGGTATTACAGTTTAATCCATGGGCATAGGTGATCCTTAGGCTTCTTTTCTTCCTAGAAGACAAGCCTGATATTAAAAAACTAGAGTTTATCATCACCTTTTTTTTTACCAGGTAGAAAATACGTTTACGCACTATCCCACTGCCTGGGGGAGTGTGGGACTCGCCGCCAGAGAAGCCGGCGGAATACCCACTAAAAACAACCCGGGTACACCTCACCGCTTTGAAACGGGACGACATGGAGCAAAAGATTAGCAAGTCGTCCCAGCGTTCGGCCCAGCCTACGTGCCGGGCCTCTTACGCAACGGGGGTGTCCCGGTATACTGGGACACCCCCAGACGGGAGCACCTTGAAATGGAGTGAAGGCCCCCTGGCTGACACTCCGGTGCTGCTTTTAGGGAGCAGGAGGAGGACGGACGAACCGCCTTCTTCTTGCCCCCCGCCGTCTGCGTCGGAGAGGGTCCGCCTGAGGATCGTCCTCTCGGGCCCTCTCCGCGGTCTCCTTCTGCGTCATCACGTCCTCGAAAAAGGAGACCATCGCCATCCATGCCTCCTCGCTCCCGAGCATAGCCTGTACTAAGGCCGGGAGCGATAGGTCTCGGCCTACAATTGCCGTCAAAGTGCGACGCTGACCCAACCACGCCGGGCACACTGCTAGTGTGTGCTGGGCAGTGTCCACATCAGCGCCTCACTCGTGGCACCTCAGAGTGGGCTCTCTCCGGGCAATTTTGTGCAGGTACTTTCCGAAACAGCCATGTCCTGAAAGCACCTGCACCAGTCGGTATGTCAAGGGCCTCTTTTCTCGACATACCCACTGTTTGAGGACCGGCCTTATCGCCACTATGGTGTCGCGGCCATAGAGCGGGTCGGCCAGGTCCTCAGCCCACCTCCGGATCAGCGCGTCTCTTGCACGGCGCCTGACGGTCTCCACCTCATCCAAATAAAGGCGCTCGTTCCTAGCTCTCGCCGCTGCCCTTAGGTCATGGACAGCAGCGAGAACCTGCGCCTCCAGCTCCCACGGGGGCATACCTGCGAGAACGCAGGCAGCACCTTCCGAGATGGTGCGGTATCCACTTATTGCTCTCACTGCCATAACTCTTTGCGGGGCCCTCAAAAGAGTTTTGTTCTGGCGAGTGAGAGCATCGGCCCATATTGGCGCTCCGTAGAGCGCCATACTTTTAAGGATCGCCCCACACTGAAGCCGAACTGCGCCGCTGACAAGTTCGGCCCCCCGTCATTTAGGTGCTGAATGAGGCGGTATGATATGATACGCTCAAAGAGCTTCCAGGCCTCATCCAGCAGGACAATCGGGCGGTATGCTCCGGCTTCACCTGGGGGTCTACCGTCTTTTTGAAGGAGGCACAATCGTCCCTCCTTCCACAGCTTCGGTAATCGCGCTGACGTGAGCGCTGCGTCAAAGATCTGCCGAAGCTATTCCTCCAGGTGCTTGAGAGCTAGGGCAAGGGCTTTACCCGGCACTCCATCCGGCCCAAGGGCCTTCTTTTTGGCCTTGAGCCGATCCACCACCGTCTCCATTTCTTCGTCGGTGACTGGTGGGTTCGGCTCATCCTCAGTCTCTTGCGGGGGAGCCATCGATGGAGGGGTGTGCACTGGGGGCTCTGGGAATCGCCCCCTTTGGTCAATTTAACCGCCGTGGCTGAGTGGTGAGTGTGACAATTCGGTCCAAATCCAAGGTCGGGCAAAATTTGATTTTGACTATTTCGGAACATAGCCCGGGTGATAACCAACCCGAATTTATCAAGCGTGGTGATTAAGCCAATACCAATCAATTGTAGCGATGACTTTATTTCAACGATGGTGGCCTTTGCCCAGCAGTGGGACAGGACTTACATGTTACTTACTTCACTTTACTTTATTCTTCAAGAGTTCATTTATCCAGCCGTAGTATCGATTTTAGAAGAGAGCTACCATCAATATTTCCCAACGGTACCGACAGAGTAGGTCTTCAGAATAGTTACACAAATACCTCAAAGGGGTTTGAACATTTTCTTTTGGAGGCACAGCCACCAGCCGCCATTTTTTTTTTCAAGTGGTAATATTGGATATAAGGAGACATAACCAAACGAAAAATGTCTGCTGATATAGTACCCAAAGTGTCACGTTTCTGAGTTATTTGAAGGTAAAGATCGATATGAAAAGGGTGATTGTTAATCAAAATTATGTGGCTTTCCGTGTAATCTTGTCAACCAATAACAGTTTAGAGTTTCCGATATTTGCATATGCCGTGAACTCAAGTCGTTTCCTCATTGTTCTAGGCTAACAATAAACAACTAAATGTTTTGTTTCCATAAAGCTTTGACCATCAATTGTTTCCAACATACTCGTAGTTAGTTAAAACCGTCATAAGTCCAAATATTTGATTGACAGCTGAACTGTTACTGAGATATGTTAATGTATACCTCGTATCTACAATAACTACGTATATGCATGACAATTCACCTCTTTGCTTAATAGCCACAAACGTCTAAAAACCGTTATATGGTGAGTCACAGGTGTATTGCTTCATAGGGGCAAGTAAAATTATTGCAACTATGAAATCAAGTCAAGAAAAAAATCCTCCCACGGCTATGACAATTGAATATTGAGTACATTGGGTAGCATGGAATTTGTTTCCTAACTTAACTTAGTTGATTACTCCATCTTATTTTTCACACGATAACTTTTGACTCGATTTTTTACAATCAAAATCCGGTTCGGAGGACCTAATACAAATGAGATTTTCACAACCACTTTTTGTGGTAGTTTTCAAATGGTGGGAAATACGTCTAGCAGAGAAACCATCGAGTTTTTTTAGTGGTTGGTGTTGCTGGTAGTATTAAACCCGCAAGGAGCGGTTGTAGAAATGGCTGCTAAAGCTTGGCAAGTATGAGCAACAGCATTCATTGATGAATCGTGAATAAATAAAAAAATGCAGTGATGGCGGATAAAACTCTACACTATCACACATATAACTCTTTACCTAACAGTAAGACGATAAATATTTATTTTACCGTATGTTACCCGGAACATTGTAGCGAGTGATTGTCTATGCACATGTTTTAGTATGGATGAGAGCCGTGGCTAATAGGGGAAACAATCCACGTTACAAGCATAACATCAGTGTTTATGGTAGTTTTCTTGTTTTACAAGGAAACTACAAAGTTTTGTCCTAAAAGATGCCTAAGATTTTAATAAATAACAATACTTGTTAAACATTGCAATGCTATGACTAAATATTTCTTAATCATTACATTTTACACAAGCATTGACAGATTTTTAATTAGATAATGACATTAATGATCTTGGTAGGCTCGGTAGCTCCATTGGTAACATCAGTCACCCGCATTGCGAAAGGCTAGATGTTTGAGCCTCGCCTGATCGATTGTATTTTTTGGTATTTCTACATCTTATTCGCTTATTTTTAATTTGAAATTAGATATTGGCTTAGTCAGCATCCTTCACAGTCACAAACCCGTGTATGGTCCTTAAAATTTCAGAACACATTTTAGAATGACCTTGGCATTGAACCTCCTAATGCCACCAAATAGTTTTATATACCAAATTAGTCTTCAATATGCGATAAAGTTCGTATTTTCGATTTTGATTAAAATGGTCCGGCAGGTATTCAACATTTTGGAACATAGTTACGAGGTATTTTAACAATATAAGTTTACTTTAATCACCTTTAATTAGGTCACAGGCCCTGCAACGAGTCATGATGAGACAAACAAAATCTAGACTAGACTGATTTAAATGCTCTATTAGTAGCTCGTGAATCATCGGCCGGTACATTCAAGGCGAGAAATAAGGGCGCCGATCGTGAGGTGACTGAAAGTTTCGCGAATGCTGGCGCAACGCGGTGTCAAGGCTGTTGGCCGCGGATTTCTGAATAACCGTGGTTAAGGGATATTCGTGACTATGCGTTATCAACGGACCGGTAGCCTTTAAATTCATTTGACCACGTATGTACCTATTCTAACAACATGGGTAAATGAGGTTCAACGTTTAATTCAATGACCCATTTCAGACTGAATGTTGGCCCCGGGTAACTAATTGGCTAACTTGGTCACCAACGAAATAAGTGAGACTTCAGAAAATAGAGCGAATTGGCCGTTCTATATTATTTACGATTACCATCCATAAATATTTTTGATACAAATAAAATGGAAGTTTCTATCATCATTGGTTACATGCATATTTGAATGAAATGTATCAAACAGAATTTCCAAGACAAATCCCTTAAGTGCACCTTCACATAATATACAAAGAAATAAACTCTTAATAGATTAATCTGTGTCCTGTTTCATGAATATGAACATAACAACTTTATTTTTAAGGGTTGTTTTGTGAACGAGTTTCCGTAAGAATCAAAACCTCCACCTAAGCACAATTTTAATAGTTTTAATGATTTTACACGCATAGATACTCATTTCTGCCTTTTTGACTTACGTAACCGAAGGATTATTTATATTCAACTAGCGAAATATGCGTGTCTTTGGTCGTAAGTATGTCATTTGTTTGCTAATTACCGTGTGTTTGATGAATGTAGTTAGAGCTTCCGCCTGCCGATTAGACTATGTACCTTCTATTAGGTATTGTTTTTATGTGATTAAAATTTTAATTTAATAAAGTGTTAAATTATATTTAGCTTTGCAATCCTAACATACTTTCTAATTACCAGAGTTTTTAACTAAGACAGTTTTTAATTATTACATATTGAATATGATAATTTATCCCGAGCTGTGGTATTTTGTAAAATTGTTGCGATTTATGATTGTTTTATAACATACGTGATTGAGTAGTACATAAGACCTATTCAATTGCAGTATACAAAACGATAACGGTATTGTTTTTTTTCCGATAATCGTTGTTTTTTATTTCATTTTTTATAACGGCTTACATAGCAATGTAGAACATACAATTTTATCGCTATAATCCAGCTTTTTTAAGTTATTTTTCGCTCAAATATCGTCATTAACCAATAAATCAATCTTTCAACATCCTCAAAAATCCTCTGAGTCAACGGATCTAAAGGTGCGATGAAATACCCACCTGTCTGGATTCTTCTCACGTACATCATTACCATAAATATTTATGGACTCTATATAAGCCGTCGCAAGGCTGAATCCGTCCATCTTTTGCCCAATATGCACCATCAATGATACGTTATTGGGAACAACGGATCCGCGGGGTCTCTCTCAAGGAGGCAAATTGACCATTGTGCTATTTTTATGAACTGACATGAAAATAAATCGTTATCAATAAACAGTGAATCGTTTGTGGCATAATAATTATTGTTAGTTAGTACTATTGTTTCTGCAAACATTGTTTAGTGAGTTTCCTAGTAAATAAATAAAACGTTGCAGTAATAAATTACTCTGGACATCTTTAGACGTGGGTAATGACCATGTTAAGTACTGATAAACATACTTAGATAATATTTTTAAGACAACTTAACATTACTGACACCTAGCCACAGTGGAATAGGAAACGTACCCGCCTCAGCAAGACAGTCAATTAAAAAATGTAGAACTAAACGATTTGATTAGTATAATGGGCATAGATGAATTCACGGGACGATTTTAGTATATTTTATATATTTTAGTATAGTTTATATATTTAGTTAGATTTGCTATTTTTCTTGGTTTCTAGTATGAACTTTCCAAAAACACAATGAAATTGTTTACAAAAACACAATAAAATTGTATAACTAGATAATAAGAATTACTAAAGATAGAAAACTAGAAAAAATCGAATTCCTGACCTTGATGAAATCAGGCAGGATACGAACCTGCGTCATCCACAGTCCGGGTAGCTGCTCTAATCACTGAGCTAACGAAATCTCAATGGAACGGACGAATCTTTCTAGTACATGCTCACGTTGCAAGCCAACGTTATTTCATCACTGTTGCAAGGCAAGTAAGGTACCCTCAAACATCTGAAAGGAGTATTTTTACAAATATTTAAACTTTCGGTTTTCGGAGCCTGCCTGATTTCATCAAGGCCCGAAATTCGAACTTCTCTAGTTTTCATATCTTTCGATATCAAAACAAGCATAGTAAAATGCTAAAACACCAATAAACATTACGTGTGTATCGGTATTTTGTTAGTCTAATTACGAGTAGATTCCGCCTGGATCGTTGATGTCTTTTGTAAGGATCAAAAAAATCACGTCTTCATGTGGATTTAATTCCGTATATTATCTATTTATTGGCTTACCCACAGTCAGTGTCTTTGCAAAAAGTGACTGGTAACCAAAATATGATAATAACTATTACATTTGATGAATTTAAAAACTTTTACGAAAAATTGCCATCATTAACTGATTATTCTCGAAGTTTTGACAAATTTCAGAAAAATCATCATCATGATGATAATTTGTGAATGAACGAGAATATAAGATACGTGACCTTTATTTCACATCAGTCATTCTGCTTGGTGCTTGGTTCAGAGACTGATAATCTTGTTGTAGCTTGTAAAATTATACCATCAAGGCAGCTAAAAGTAACTGCGAAATTATGCAGTGATAACATGAATCCGAATCATCCTAAAAGAACATTACTAAGAAAAATTGTGCAGATCGTTGTCTATCTAAAAAAGATTTTACATAACATGGTGTAATTTCAGCCATTATATAACAGAACTGTTGCTTCAATGAGATCCATATAAACATGAGCGAAGGGTTGCGTCAAGTAGAAATGGCTTTTAAGTGTGATTAAAACATTATTTCACAAGCTGAATTATAATTCACAATGGTCGTTGTAAATGACAATACTGGCCAAATGTTGGCAGTTACTGTTGCCCAAGTCATATATGAATTTTTAATGATATTCGCAGTATTTCATTATGGGCATATTCAATACAAGAACCCTGCTATCCAACTTTAATCATTAGATATTTTGAGGTTCAGAAGCTTGCACCCTGTATTCTCTTAACTTCCTATATTCTATATATAGATTAGGTAGAATCATGAACTAATGTGCCAAGGGACCAGCTATGATAATATGATGGGTATAGGCAAACTCCCAATTTAAAACAGTCTTGATTTAACCTGTTTTTTTTAAACGAACTTAGTACATAAAGTACGAAAAAGGCATTATAAGGAAATCTTTTGCAAATATTGAATTCTCTTAGGGCGCTAACTCTAGTCAAGTCAAATAATGCCCATACTTTTTGTACATGGTTTCACGTCCATCCTTAAATCATGCAAAATAATATTTGCCCTGTCTGTTGGTTTTGTTTCATCGGCGAAACCGGGCTGACCTTAACACGGTTGAGCTTTTTAAAGCATAAATAAACATGAGGAATTGGTGGGTTAAAAAATATGGAATTACGTCATCACAGCTTTACAGGATTTAATATTAACATTGAGGTGCAAGAAAATTAAGTGTAAGAAAAGTAGGCCAAGGCAGGTTCCTTGGAATCTCGGTTTCATATTCACACGAGAAATTCGCTGTTATTAATTTATTTCTGTTTTTCTTCCCCTTTTTTTTCAAGTTAGTAAGTACAGACCGTTAAAATACAACACATGACACGCTCAATGAATAAAGTGTTAAATGCCGTGTGGTTTTAATTATGCAATGCTTTTAACTTCATGTAAAAGTAATGGCACATGAATTGCCCTTCGTGCAAAGAGTCTGCAACGTCTTTTGACTTCGGCATTATTGAAAATTACCTAGGTCTTGTGAACAGTGGATAACTGGTGAGGGGCTGGTAAAAGCCGGTTTTATTTACCATTCCTTTGAATGTATTTAATGTTCTACCATTCATTATCTTTCTTCTATAAAATGTTTGGAGATCAGCTAAGTAACTATAACTCGGGGCACGAATGAACTTATTCAAGCCTCAATGGTCAAAACGTCAACAAAGGGTTAGTTTTATCTAGAGAAAATCATATGAATGTCATTGTGTCTGTCTCTATGCATGTGACAGACATGACATCTACTAAGAGTCATACATTTGTAACTGATGCTGATCGCTTACGCTTGCAACGTAAACTATAATCGAATAAAGCGTCTCGTGGTCAAGAATTTTGAAACGTTATTTGCATTTAAAACGTGACATTTCTGAATTATTGTTTTATAATTATTTTATATCTGAACCTGATATAGAAGTATATGGTGTATTTGTCATGAACTATTATGCTTCAAAGATATAAGCTAGTCTCGAGCGCTGTTTCCTCCACTTTTAGTATAAACAAGACAAGATTACGAAAAAACACTTGCAGTGAAATGAATGACTCACCGCGATCGCTCGACTGAGCTGACTTGTATCTAACACTAATCTAAGGTCGCTTTCCCAACTTCGTTACTCAACTGGTTTCAACACTGAACAAATGTTAAGCAGTTAAAACGTTGCCGGCTGCTTTGGGATGCCGGGACGTTTCTCAATGCCATCTCTTTTGAATACAATCAATATGGCAAGAGCCGAAATGAAATGAATCTATAGCACTACATGAAACAATACTCGATTTATATGCAGAGAACTACAGCTCAGGCAATTTACTATAGAAAGATGATCTAGGATCAGCTCAAGGGAATTCGAACCTGCGTCTTCCACAATCTGGGGCCATATTACAATGCATGTGTAATTTAGCCAGACAAGTTAATTTCCTAAGCTGACGGTAGTGAGCAATTTCGTCAGTAAATATTCAGCCTAAAGGTGGGTACTGACCGGCTTTACGTGGCGTAATGTAACATGTTACAAAGCGAGCATTCACGGGTTATTCGCTTGTTTCCTCATACTGAGTTGACGAATGCTTGCTTTATAAAGTGTTCCATTACGCCCCGTAACATCGGTCAGTACCCGCATTTAAAGATGCATAAGTTACAGGTAGCTGCTTACTGGCTGGAAATGAAAATGCATGTTACGAAATTGCTTGTTTCGCTCAGTTTAGGAAATTAACTGGCTGGCTTTAAGAGCTTGTAATGTGACCCCTGGGTGGCTTCCAAGCAGGCAAGCACGCGGGTTCGAGTCCCGCTTGAGTCCTATCATCGAGTCGATTTTTTCTAGTTTCTGTTTTAGTGTGGAAAATGTGCGTTGTTAAATGCTAAAAATAAAAATTCATTCATTTACTATAGATTTCGTACTGTAAACGTATATTATGTTGAGTCATAGTCAATTTGAGCTTACTAGCAGCAGTGATACACTCTTGTTATCGTTAAATGCAGAAATCAGCTAAAATAGGAAGTTACTTATGTAGGTAAATATCGTCTCAAATCTCCCAATTAGTCAAGCTAGATTCTTGAATGAAAAAAAATAATGATATTTTTAATGTTATGTCAAACACTGCAAAATTCTTTATTTTTACTGTCATTTAAATAAAAAAAACTATACAATAATTATTTTAACTATGGCGCTTTGCTTACCTAGGACTTTTTAAACAGTTTTAAAACGATCAATAAACAATTAAATAATACTACAAATAAGTTCCATAAGTTTTTTTGAAGTTGTCATCTTAATTACAACGACAACTGTTATTAGAATATTATAGCTACCTGATTATTATACGGTTTACAAATTCCTTAGAATTAATTTGTAATTCTAAATTACTCAGTAACCTTTTCTAAATCTTGTTATATAAATATTTTTTATGGTAATATTAAAAAAAAAACAGCCTTCTCTACTTACGTGCAGTGAGAGCATTATCACTTTCAGCAGCTTCTCCATTGTGGCAGATAACAGCCAAGCACACCACCAGCAACGACGTCACGCATTTACCGGCCATTGCCATTTTGTATGTTTTATTTAAAAAATCAAAAGTTCAAATTCAACAAGCCAAAAAGGTATTCTTTAATTAAAGATAACAATTCATTCTTTTTTATCACAGGACGTCAGTCACTATTTTTTAATTAAAAAAAGTTAGGTCGTTCGAATTTCAAATTTAGCCGCGTCCGCTGCACGGCAGTTTCAATGGTCGATAGCCGCGACTTGGCTCGGCCGGACGGGCGCGTAGTACATTTTGTTTGAGGTGAAAGCCAGAGTCGATGAGTTTTATTCTTCTACAATTTTCGTCATCCCTTGACTCCCCACTTTGCTGGTCTATTTACTGACGCCACGTGCGTGGATGAAGAATCATAGGACATAATTGTGTCTACATTTTCATGGCGTTTGCGCTAATCTTAGCTGGTCATAGTCATTTGTTATGTCATTGTGTGTAAGACATGCAACTGCCGGAACATTGGGGACACATTGGCTAACTGACAATGTTCCCTGTGTTTTCTACTTACCTAAAATAATTGGCAGTAGAAATTAAAAAATGGAAAACCTTTAAATCCGAAAATAAACATGTTGTTGTCATGTTAAATGGCACACTTAGAAGCCCACACTTCGCCAAGCTTATTGAAACCCATGAGGGGAAGTTTTGTTGCGAGCTTATCGCCGTTATTTGGCATTTAAATTTGACGGGGCCGTTGGCGCACTGGTGGCGATCCTGCCTTCAGCGTCAGAGGTGGTAGTTTCTATCTTCAAACATGAAAAACATTTGCCGGACATTTGTGTTTGCGGTGTCATTATCTATTCAAGTATGTATTGACGACACGATTGGCGTAGTGCGCTGTGGCATTTCTTGCCTTGTCTTAACGTAGTGTCCCGGGTTCGATTCCCGGTCGAGTCAATTCACGAAACGATATTTTCTAAATTTGCTCGGGTCTGGGTGTATTGGGAGACGTCCTTGGCTTAATTCCTTGTCTGGTACCTCGTAACACAGGGATATTTATCCTTACTTAAATAATGCATACAAAATGGCTAGTAAATATTTATTTATTTATTTAGGAATATTTCTATCATCATCATCATCATCCGTGCGGTCTATCCCGGTTGTGAACTCACACTGGTTTGTGGGGTCCCAGGGTATCAGGGTCCCTTTCTTATTTTCTTGGCCCACTGCGCGCGGTCTTGTGCATCCTCAGTGGTGAGTCTGTTGGCACGCATGTCACCCTTTACGACGTCGAGCCAGCGCTTCTTGGGTCGACCTCTTTTACGAACAGTACCTGGTGGGGCGGCATGGCCAGACATTTGTTGCCCACGTAGTTTGCCGATCTCCGCGAGACATGACCATGTTTGCGATGTCACGAATACGAAGGCTGCCCTGATGTGGGTGTTCCGCACGCGATCTTTACGTGAAACTCCACACTAGGAACACATTTAGGAATATTTCTATATTGTATGTTTATCAGTCTTTGGCACCCACAGTACAAGCTCTGCTTAGTTTGGGGTCATAAACATGGTGCTATTTGTGCCAGCAATTTTTTTTTTAAACCAGAAATAATTCCACGACCAGACTAGCTTCATATTCATGTATTCGAAAAGTACTACTTATTACAAACAAAGCGTACGATTAAGTCTGCATTTGCTAGGAATAAAGTGTGTCGCAGCCATTAACGCTCACCTCTAGGGTTAAGATGTAATAGCATTGTTATTTAGTTATTATATTTTTAACAATTATGTTATGATGTTAACATTATGTGAGCGTGTGTGTGTGTGTTTTTTTTACATTTTATGTATGGACATCGTACAAATTATCTGCATGTAGGAGTACGTGCGTGCGTTCTCATCGTGTGTTTGTGAGGCTGTTTCAGTGAAGGCGTATCATAGGCTAGCTTTATAAAACATTACATTTCTAGATACTAAGGGACAGACTCATACCTACTTAATGAAAATATCTGTACTAAGTACGTATACATTATTCGTTGTGGACGCTTGCACCTAACATAGGCGTACTTTTCCGTATTACCGTATAAATACTTTGACAGTAACTTTGACGCTGAGCACTTACGGTAAATCTAGCAACTAGAACTTATTGAATATAAAATAACGCAACTCACTCCTTTTTTTAGTTGATTTAGATGTGCCGAGTGTACTTTTCCGAACAAACTACGCGTGCTCCTAGGTTCGAGTCCAACCGGTTACTAACGACTAATTACAGTGACATGTTTATATGTACTGCGTCTATATGGTGGATTGGCGCGTCATTTCAGCTTAGACAAGCTCTACCTTTAAGGGTCACTGTTCGTGGCTTACTATGCATACTTATTTTCCTAAAAGTATGGCCCCTGGAGTTGTAGTTTCCCTGATAGAGTATTTTATCTATTAACATCCTAACCCAGAACAAACACCACATTAATTATTAACACCACGCACTGTGGGTTCCTCAAAAGATTGTTAAAAGTATATCTTTAAAAAAAAATGAATTGTGTTGGATCATTTTTTTTTTTTTATGTATAATTATTTCAGTTAGGTACTTATATATTTTATGTTTATAATTATATATAGCTATTTTTCAGTAAGCTACTCGTAGTCTATTAATATAAATTTTGACCTTTAAAATTATGTACACAGTTTGGTATATCCATCACTGTTTGTTTTATGCTTTTCCTTGCATCATGGTCTGCTGGAAGAAATCTCTCTTCAGAGATAAGCTCACCTGTGTTAAGCTCTCCTTATTTTTCTATTTAAAAAACTGTAATTTGTGTACAAACTAATAAATAAATAAATTAATTAATACATTTTGGTCCTCGATCTCACGGCCTTCAAACAGCGCTAAAAGCAGTATGTCCACCATGGGTTTACCCCAATGACAGCTGCCAAGGTCCGCGTCACAAATTAGACAGACATGCGCGGCGCTCTGACAGATAGCCCGCTTAGAACAACACGCCATTTTTGACGCACGTGAGACATGAGTTTACAAGCGAAGTCAGTGAGCTTCGGTGAGTCGGAAAGTCGCACTGTCGCGAATGTTTTTGGTTTTGTCGAACTTGGTGCAATTTTTCACATGATCAATTTTGTTTTTGGCCAGCCATATTTTTCTTTCAAGTAGGTATAATAACCTACTTACTTCATTTTAAAAATTCAGAGCGAATATAGTAGTAACCCTAGGCGGTACACGCAAGTTTTGGAAAAAGGTGCGAGCGGTCCTTCTGTAAACTCTTTATTTTGTGTCCGCGTCAACCACGTCGACGTTTCTGTTTGAGAATTCGGTACAGCAGCGCCCCTAGTAATTAGGAATTTAACCAAAAAGGGCTTACAATGGTCATCGGGCGTAATCTGACCCGGTTTGTGAAAATCGCGCACAAGAACCAAAACAGATTTTATTTATCAAGTTAAAACCGAGTTTCAATTTCATATAAGTACATAGTTTTTGATTTTACTACAGAAGTAAAAATTAACAGGTCAATAAAAACGGTATTCATGTGAGATATGCCTTTCTTGGGCCAGACATCAAGGACAAATAGAAAGATTGCAGAAGTTTATTGTTCTTTAAAAAACATATTAGACAATTCACTTTGATCTGTCTCAGCCACCCTATTTCAAATCTGTACAGCTTGGATATAGTTTCCATTGTATGGTGCCCCATCATGACCACTGAAAACAACTATCGTGGTTCCTGTGACAGAAACTCCTGGTAGAAATACAGGATCGTACCATAACGCCAACAGCAACAGGCCAGTTAAGTCAAGAATTATTTTTTGTTATATTCGGTCACAAAGCTTGTGTACTCCCGAATCGATAATTGGTGTGGCAAAAGTCAGACCAATTTGTCAATAATTAAGACTTCGATAAGCCGAGATAAGTTAAATTAACTAACTACGCAACTTGACAGCGTCACAATGGCGCCGAATATTGGTCTGGATATCGTTATAATTATCTTTAACCTTTACTTATCATCATAAACTTCGTGTAGGACTTACCCAGAGAAGGTGATAGAGTTTAATGATATTTTATTGATCGCAATTTATTATCTTAATATTATTCGTAACACTGTTTTATTAATTACCTAGCTGTTCATCAGCGGTTTCGCCCTCGCCCTCGCCCTGTGTTTCCCGTCAAAATATAGCCCAAATTAAAAAAATATGTAGCAAATTTATGTCACTCGGTCCAGTAGTTTCGGAGCCTTCTCAATACAAACAAACAAACAAATCATACACTTAGTACTATTATTAGTATTGAAAAAAGAATAAAGTCCTATGAAACGTAATAACTGTCGATTTCATCTTATCTCTTTGCGAAAGAATAACACTTTCTACAATTTATATTATTTTAGCACTTAGGTGCAAAGAATATTTTTGAATCATCCGTTTCGGAAATTCCAACGATGAAAAATTACTAATATTAGTATTGAACAAGTTGTAACGGTCCATTAAATAATAAGAAGCACAAGCAGTATTACTCTAAAAGGAACCCAACTTAAACGTAACATATACTAAGTTTATCTATTACAAAATTGAACCTTGAACCCTAAGCTAACAATGATACGATACGGCAGCTACAAATCTTACCGCCCCTTCGCACTATGCGTAATACTAATGGCCAAAGAACTAATCTGTTAGATAAACATTCAATTAGCAGTTGCAACTGCATTTGCTAATAAACTGCATAATACCAGTCACATGGTTATGGAAATCTAAGATAACATGCATAGTAATTAAGTAAATAAATCAATTAAATCACAGGATTGCCGATCGTCATAAGAGACTGGTGACAATTTCTCTAGAAAGTCTACTATTTTAATGTGATCCACGAGTCAATGACAAACAATGTCGAAGTTAACATAACTAATCTTTTATGTATTCTTTAAACAAATAAGGATATGATATGACATATGACATATGTCATAGCATATGACTGACCTTTACATTTAAAGTTTCTGTACTTATAAAAAATGGAGACGAACAATGTCCACTAAGATATTTTTTTATTTTATTTATTAGCAGGTAATCTATATATACACTCTTAAAGCTGTATCTGTTGTAGATATTTCGATTATAACGGACTTCCACCAACTAAAAACCCTGTCGTACTCGACCTCAACACTTCGGCTGCGAGGAGTCTTTGCAGGTCGGTGGCACAGTAAGCAAAATGCGGACTTGCTTGGCACGGCTTGATGGTATAACCACAGCCAGGCCTCTGACACTGCATACTTGCGCGAGATAATTACCTTCCAGCCGCCGGGTATTCCATGACTCATTTGGCAGTTGCTTTTCAACAGCCGCGTAGAGCATTTTGTACACGGATTTTGCGGTTGAACTGACGCGATGACTGTAAGTACGCAACAGCAACAGACAGCAACTGCATTGTGGGCCTCAGAACTGTGGGACGCTGATCCCATGTTATGAGTATACTTTGGTACCTAGTTTATGCCCGCCACGAGGGTATGATGCGACCAGCTGCCTTCCTAGATGAGTTGTTTTAGTAATTTAGGTAGAAGACACGCTTAACAAAATTTATTAATATTTTGGTGTCAGACATTTTTTGTTTTATTTTATCTGAGTATAATTAGTATACCTTCTCAAGTACTGGTGATGAACTGAATCTTTTTAAGTCATGCTTAATTCAAGATCCATTACTAATGTTATTTAATGTAAAAGTACTCGTACGTAGGTAACTCTGCTGTCTGTTACGTTTTCAAGCATAAACCGCTGCGCCACTTTTGATTTGGATGAAAGATTTCGGTCGCTAGCCGCTAAGCCAGCAAGCCTGTCAGTGCGTTCGTGACTTATATAATAGTTTGTTTTTATAAAAAAGTCTGATAAGTTATTGACGTTAACTGTCAATTTATCCTTAAAACTACGAAACCAATTTTAAGCCAATATAGACTCTAATGTTATTCACTAATGATCATAATAAATTGCACCCGGCCCTCCGCTAGCGCATGTGTGGGGGACAAAACAAAGCAGAACCTAACTCCATCAAATGCATTTAACATAAGGACCCCAACTTTATAAAATCTGCAAATAAAAGCCTCAATTCAGTAATATTTTGATCTATTAAATGTAAATTTAACGCGGCCAAACACGAGTTATTTTAGGTGTACAAAACTTTCATACGCGGCTGCCGTTCTCCTTTAAAGTGGCAACTCGTGGTAGACGTACTAAAATGTTTATAAGGGCGCTGAACCGAAATTACATACAAAAAATCAACGTGGACGCTCGCGGCTGTCATAGCATAGGTATGATGCTGGGGCCGCAAAATCACGCTAGCGCGAAGATTTGCGTTGTCGCGACGATCTTCGCGTATAAAAATGCCCTTTGCTTTTTTATCGTGACAACGCGAAAACGAATCTTCACCTTCAAGTCTGGCCCTAGCATGACAGTTAAACTCGGAACAATGTACGAGGAATTGCGTAGAAAATATTTTGCTTGGTTAAATCCTGAATATAAAATTCTAACGTCTGCAATATAATAATATAATTTGCCTTCAATTATTTATAAAAAATCGTCTTCTACCTACAGCTGTAAGATATTTTAGTCTCGTTTATCTTTCTAGCGGTCATTACTTCTACACTTGTCATCTCAAGACTTCAATGTTTGCTATAGTGTTTCAATTTATCTTATTATTTGCATTATATTAACTGTCGTATTAGCAATAACTTATAAGAGTACTATACGAAGAAGTAATGGAGATCAAACTCAATAAGAAAGCACAAAGTCCACCTTGCTCTGTAGTTACAGTTTATCAATGTGCGACTAATAATTTAGACTGATATCCAGAAATTGGTTCTTCTCAGCTCAGTGTCTTGTTCGCCACCGGGATATTTACTCGCTTTAATTATTATTTAAATGGACCTGTATTAATATTAAAAAGCGGTCTTCCAGAGCGCCAATTATATGAAAAGATGGCTTTACTAAGAGATTTAAAAACGATTTAGTTCAATAATAGTATTTATTAGTTTTAAGTGAAATTAAAAAAATATATTTTAGTAACTTCATTGAGTGATACACAATTTTCAAAATGGGTTTCGATTTTAACAGAAGACAATGGTTAACGATAATAGTAATATCAATTGCTGACTTTTGCAATGCAATTTGTGTTGCTTTACAAGCGCCGTTTTATCCGCAAGAGGTAAGTAACTCTCTTCACCTTTTAGTAACGCTGCAGTACCTATAATCTTTCAAAATAGTCTAATTTCAGATTCAACTTAGATTTTCCCTAGGCCATCTCACGCATACTTACAATATGTATCGCCAATTTTGGCTTCATAAGAACAATATGGATATACCACACCTATTTACCCTTATTATAAGTTTAATTGGTTTTTTACACTGTAGTCAACGGCGGCCCATGATCAGACAGAATGTGATGGGTCGAATTATTTTACTGCCTTTTTGCTTGTTTTTAAACAGAAATTCTTTAAAGTATCTTTCTGATTCACACCGTCTTCTTTCTTTATTACTGAAGATTAGAATATTTCCCCAACTGACAGAGAGATTTATAAAAGATGTATAAGATTATTTAACTATTACTTCTAATTACTAATGTATTCCATACCAATTGTATGTGTAGTTCATAGTAGCACGACATTTATGCACCACCATCGAATTGAGTTCTTACGTGACAGTTCTGATACAGCCACAGCAGAGACTTCTTTCAAAGAATTTTATTATTGAGTGTTGTGGCAGTAACTAACAGTTTGTCTTGTTACATTGAAGCAGCACTATTTACCGTGCTCTACGAGGCAAAGAGGGATTTGACATCGAAAGTGTTTGCGGTCACTCAACCGGGGGTGACACAAGCGTATTATCACCGCCCACTGCGCTAAAGTGTCATGTCAAGTCTTGAACAAAGCCATAATAGTGCTCGTAATACTATTAACATGTAGATATTATGTGAAATAACATTTTGTTAACTGAAAATGTGTTGTTTTCTCATGATTCGCAGCATACAGTCTTTTTTGCCAGCATCGTATCAACTGCAGCAGCACCTTCAGCTGATACTATTCTAAATATACCTACATCTATCTGTTGCCATGGAATTTTGACATTAGAGTAGTTATTAGTTACGGGATTTCTACCATGTACCTGTTTGTTTTTGAGTTTCCGATATTTCGGCTCTGTTGCAAGTGCCATGCTCATGAAGTAACTGAAGATCTTGCGGGTGAGTTGTTATTGGCGGACATATCGGTCTACCCTCTTTCGAAGTCTTTTATTACGCTCGCCGCCCGTACCACTGTTTGCTCAAGGCCTGTATTCACTTAGATTAGTGCGAGTGCTTGATTAGTAATATTGCACATGGCCATTGAAAACTGGCCTTCTTAAATCCTAATTGCGTCGCATGTTTATAAGGATTATAAATAATGCCGCTTTTTTACCTTTTCCTTAGTATGGATCAAGTTCAATTGAGTATTTGGTTAAAAATACAATACCTAAAATCTCAGCTCCAATATACTTTAGCTATATGTGCTCCATAAAAAGTTCGTTCCCCTCGATATGTTCTTTCATAAAAGTATCGTTTGGTGAGTGGCCGCGACATTTAAAAATGACGCCAACATTACCCATATCCTTTAAAGTGGCAACTCGTGGTAGACGTACTGTACTTACGTATAGTTCTGAGTAACATTTTTGTATGAACTAACGTTTTCAAATCTCTACTCAAGCACAGATCAATGCTTGAGTATGAATCTAGAATACGGGCCTTAGACCTGTGCTTAGACCTCTAATAAATATAAATATAAATAAATATGCACCAGACAACACACCTCTTGTACTGGTCTCGAAGTAGGGATTAATATCCCTGTGCTACGGGGTACCACACAAGGAAACAAGCCATAGGCGTCTCCCAGCACACACAGACCCGAGTCAATTCAGAAAAGATCGTTTGCTGAATTGACCCGACCGGTAATCGAACCCGGGTCACTACGGAAATCAAGGCGAGAAACCGTGCTACAGCGTGCTGCGCCAATCGTCTATTCAAGTACAGATTTAAGTTGAGGAATCGGAAAGTTCTTAACCTATACCTAGACATGTCAATTGCCATGTCTAATCCCGGAGCCATGAATAGCGGAAAGAAATCACGGCCTGATGTTTATCGAGTCGATAGTTACATTTCTACTCGTATTTATTGTAGCATTAGTGTCGTTAGCGTTGCCAGGGCGGCGCCGATAACCCCGGGGCATCACAACAAGATTTCGCAGTCCAGCCCTCCACGTTTGACGATTGTTAGTCGTTTGCGATCCTTCTGGCAAGAGTTTTAAAAAACATGGGATTTACAAATAGAAACGAAATCGTAGAGCACACAGTTACCTTACTAATATTCTTTGCTATAGGTTAACGCCGGCGACAGTCGCCAATGTACGTTTATTAAATTATTTTACTGAATATCGTAGAGCACCTCGAGTGAATTAAAATAAAACTTTTCAGTTTCTTTAGCTATTATAGCTTGCGTGAAGAAAACTCATCGTAGAGGTAATGACAAAAAATTTAACATTTTAACTCAGAATTTGCACATTCATATTTGTAGTCAATAAGGAAGCCACAAGGTTTGATGAAGTAAATGTTAATGTGGAATATTATTTTTTTTTCTTTAAAATGGGTTTGCGTTTGGCCTCAGTCTCGCCTGGTGGAAAGCGATGACGAGGCCGATGGTGGTACACGCTTACCCAGAAAATGCCTATTCACTCTGGCCTTGAAGACACCAAGGTTGTAAGTATCCGGAAACACAGACGCAGGGAGAGCGTTTCACTCCCTAGCGGTGCGTACCAGAAAAGACGCAGCAAACCGTTGGGTACAGACTGTCGGAAAGTCAACCACATGGGGTTGGAAGCCCTCCCGGCGTCTAGTGGTCCGGTGGTAGAAAGTAGACGGTGGTATCAGGTTGTGTTGTTCCTGCGCACACTCTCCAAAATACACCTTATAGAAAACCGATAGACAGGCGACTTTACGCCGATGCTCCAAACTCTGAAGTTTGGTTCCAACGAGCGCATCGTCGCCTATGAGTCTCCTAGCCCTTCGGTCCACTGAGTTCATTGCATCCAACTGGTACTTGGCAGAGCCATCCCACATGCTTGATACGAGTGGAGCAGCTGTTCCGGTGTGAAGTATCGCCGAACCTTAAAGAGGATACCAAGTTTTTTGGCAGCGGTTTTTGCTTTCAACTCAATAGAGCTACCATAGTTAAGGTTGGAAGTTAGTTATCGGTATCGGTGCATTCAGGAAAGTAGGAGTCAGATTGAATGGACTCCGTTTGGCGGAGAACAGACAAGCCTGGGTTTTGCTGGCGTTGAACTCAACGAGGTTAGCTTCGCCCGAGTCGGACACTGCTTGTAATGTTGAATTCATCCGCTCAACCATGGCCTCTTTTAGGGACTCAATCTCAGCGACACTGACGCGGGCACTGGACATATATCTCTCTGTAACAGTGCTGTCGTCTGCGTATCCAAAGATACCTGTGCACAATAGATCATTAATGTGCAGCAGGAAAAGTTTCGCAGAAAGAACATACCCCTGAGGTACTCCGGCATTTATAGCCAATAAGTCAGAAGAGCAGCCATCAATGACTACCCTTATTGACCGTTCGCTTAGGAAGTCAGATATCCAGTCACACAGTGCGGTGGGAATTCCGTATGAAGGAAGCTTGCTTTTGAGACTGTCGTGCCAAACCCTGTCAAATGCCTTCGAGATGTCGAGAGAGACAGCGAGTGCTTCGCCGTGTTTCACGATGGCTTCGCCCCACAAGTGAGTGGCATACGCAAGAAGATCACCAGTTGATCGTTCACGGTGAAAACCGTACTGATGATCACTGAGCAAACTGTTGTCCTAGAGGTACGCCAGGAGCTTGCTGTTTAATACACATTCCATACTTTTGCAAAGTATGGAGGTGATTGATTGTTATCCTTGAACGTTATTTTTACACCCGTGTAAGCTTTTCAGCTGACGAATACAGAGGAGCTCTAGGACCTTCTTTAGTGCTTTTAGGTATAAGAATATCCCAATAACCTTAGAATAATTACACCTAGAAGGATAGTTCCATACAAAAAGGCGCGCCATATGTGATGCCAAAATCAACTGTCAAAATAATAATTCGTTACACATTTAGCATTCTTATAAACTAGTATCACTGAGTTCAATGTTGATTCATTAATCATAAACATCTGTAGGTAGATTTTAATCCAATATTTTACAAAATGAAGCAAATCACAATTTTCAGTACATACAAGGTATGAATACTATTTGTGCTTCTCTGTTAAATTGTTGCAACCATTTAGTATACAAATAAATATTTTCAGGAAGCTCTTACCTAGAGAAATTTTATTGACATATCGGTAAGTTCAGATCAAGCCGGTGACATCCTGATATTTGTGGCATCAAAACGGGTGCCCAGACCTGCCTTCTATGCGTAATTATTCTAAGCCAATCATTATTTGGCGACCCGTTTCGCTTCGGTGAATTCGTAAAAAGCTCCTAGTTCGACCATCGCGTAACCAGCATAAATCTATCTCCCAATGAAACAGGTATTTATGTCAGGTCTAGGTACTTGTAGTACCTTCATTGTTTATGGATTTTACACGAGCATGACGTGATTTGTTGTCAGTCTTTATTTTATTACTAAGTACACGCAACGAGTACAGGACCTCTTCTAGTGTGACAGCCGTAATGTTTAACTTTGATATGCTTTTCAGACATACCATCACGCCTTTCTTCCTACAGGGTAGGCAAACCACCTTTTTTTATTTGCTACGATCCTAGCACACATCCGGCGCTTCTTCCACTCTTCATAATCCTTTCATGAATTCTCGTCAATTATAGTTACCCAGATTAGGTTCTCCTTGGAGCTAGACGAACCTAGGCTGGGCTAGGTCTTCCGCTTCCAAAAGTTTCGTTCACTCTCACCTTATATTTTTCATTCATTCATCTTCAATTATAGTTACAACATCTTCTTTCTCATCATTTTTCGTCTCTTTTTGTGCTACTCACGGTCGTCCCTGCCATACTCAGCAACGCCATCATATCCAGTGCATTTTTACTTTCATCCGTCTTTTGCCCTACCCAACTCTCACTTCTAAACATGAGTAAAGTCGGTAACTTATAAGGCTAAATAAGTGATTTCGTCTACTGAAGGTTACAGAAGTTTTTTCTTTGTTCTAGGCTGAGCGTAAAGGATGTTCAGCGACGGAATACGGGTTGGTGTTCGGAGTGTTTGAACTCGTGGTGTTCTTGGTGAGCCCGCTGTACGGGGCGCACCTCAACCGCATAGGACCTAAGATACTCTTCAATGGCGGTATTCTCACTACCGGCACATGTGCCATATTATTTGGGTAAGTATTCTCTCAGGTTCGTCCAAGAATATCCCATTTTAGCCTACTTGGAACCTGCCCAGCATGCGACAAGTGGCCAAGCCTATTTAACTTACCAAGAGAACTTGTAGGTACTCCTGTCCGTATTATAGTATTTATTGCGGGCGTAGAGGGATCGGGTAATGGTGGAGGAAAACGCGTTAAATATGTAAATAAATAATTATATTTTAAAGCAAACGTTTTTGACAAAGAGTAAGTTATGAATGTGGCAGACGGATAAGAAACAAAGAAAAGATGAAATATGAATTTGACAGTTGAAATCCTTATGGAATGGAAATGAGTTCGGTTTGCCACAGTATTAGTTATTTTGGACTTGAGCAGGTTTTATTTGCTTTGAGTTTCGAGTGCTTATAGGGTAAATAGCTTTTGAGGGTTTAATCGTTTTCTGAAAACATCGCGTCGTAAAGAACTGTGTTGCGAAACGAAAAAAAAGAGTTCGATGCTAGAAATTAGCTATACTCAACTAAACACCAAATATATCAATTTGTGAATATGAGTATGCTTGGAGTTTGGAGATCCATTGTCTACAGTCAAACTAAATATTCATTGTATTTAGGCGAGCCAAATACCATTATTACGTCACACACACCCACATCGGCCCCGCAAAATATATTTTGACCTTGTGATCCAGGGTCTGTTTCGCAAGGCGTTGCTGACCATATCAGAAACCGTATAGTTACGAAGCATTAAATTTAGAAATACTTATACAATAATGCTGTGAAACAGTCTTATCTGGTAACTGCCGCGGTAATTCTGGCTTAATAACTAACTTCCTTTAAACTACGGCTTTGGCTTAAAACTTATTTGTAATAAAAGAAGATATTTGTGACCATATTGTGTTGAATTTTTGCAAACTTCACGGATTCATTTGCATGTGGACAAAGGCACGAACGAACGTCATTGTCACTCGAAGTTGCCGCCAACCTTGTCAAGTGGAAATCAGCATCCGTTGTGCTTTGTTGATGTGACCATCATCGCGTCGCAGATCTTTATCTTTGGATCGCGTCAAATTAGTTTTTAATATCTAAGTTTGTTCTTGGCTTTAAACGAGCTTGATTAGAATACCCTTGCCCCCGATAACTTCTAATGACAAGATTCGGTCGAAGTTTTACCAAGTACAAGGGTATATTTAAAAACATACATACAGTGGAACATAGACCCTCCTCCTTTTTTGAAGTCGGTTAAAAACAAATTTGGAAAAATGTCATTTGTCTTTTTTGAGATTATTTCAATTTATTTCGCTAGTAACAAAATTGCCCGGTAAAAGCACAGGTGAAAAAAGTAAAAAAACACACTAATACATAAGTCCTACTTTTATTTAAATATCAACTGAATTAATATTGCTCATTGCTTAATCGCTTTTTCTATTTCATAAGCGCTGTGAACACTATTAAATAATTATTTTCATTTTGGAAAAGGGGTTTCTTGCTCAAAATAGTTTGGGAATCCCTGCTGATCAATCAACGCACAGCCTCAGTAATTAAAATAAGGGCTGTATATCTATATCAATATTTGTAGGAATTATTTTAAACTAGGTTGCCTTTGTAATGCTATTGGGTTGGTCGTTGTTTTTTTTGAATACTTATAAAGTATGAAGAGTTATTATTTTTTGTTCTTTTTATTCCAGAATGTTAGACAAAGTGGAGGGACATATTCCGTTCATCACGCTCAGCTTCGTGATCCGGATCGTGGAAGCGATGGGCAACGCCGCCTTCCTCACCGCCTCTTTCGCGATCATCGCCAAAGAGTTCCCCAATAACGTCGCTACTATGTTTGTAAGTTAGCACACTTAAATAGACAACACTTAAAAAGAAGTAGAAATGCAAGATTTCTAACAGGCTACACATCATTGAAAGCATATATTTTTTTAGATTTGTTTACTTGTTTATTGGTTGTACGAAACTGAGTTAACAGAATAGCTTCAACATTAAATTATACAAGTGCCTACTGAATTTGTAATAGCAAAGTGGCATGCATGCCTACAAATAAATGAAAGTAGAACTTAGAGACCATTTTTAAGCACTGATTATAATTTAAAAGGTAGGTACCTAAAACGAACACCTATATTTGATTTAATAAGTATCTCAGCATTCATACAGCGCTAACATTTAGGTATAAAATCTAGCTATCGCGCCGAAGAGCTTTAAAAGCCACAAACTACCTCAAAAGCCATTTGAGGGGCATCATATTTCAGCATATTACAACCTCTACTGCAATTTTTTTGTCGATTTTTTATATACGGGTTGAAATTTTTAACGCTACTTGGAGGGGAAGTACTACACATACTTGAGATAGACAATTTTACTCAAAGGAAACATTCCTTTACTAACTGCATTCACCGATTTTCGAAATTTCACTTGCCAAACCCGGGAATCGAACCGGGTAAAATCCAAAAAAATAACACCTGTACTTTTACGGCATCTATCAAGAGGGTCAATCGTAAGGATCAAATCTCTCTGACAAACGTGATAAATTAATCTGTAAATGCAGTTCTGTTTCTTTTTAAAAATAAAGGCCTGTTTCCTTTGAGTAAAATTGTCTATCTCCGGTATGTACAGTACTTTCCCTCCAGGTGGCGTAAAAACAATCCATCCTGTATACTATTAGAGATTATGCTATTCTTCATTTGTCGTTCGTTGTCGATTAGGCAATGACAGATAGAGCGATTCGTTTGAAAGGGTGTTAAAAGTGATTTACTGTACTCATTTGATGTTACTTCAGAAAATGTCTATTTCTTGATTTTAGGCGTCGTTAGAGACATTCTTCGGGCTTGGTCTGATAGTAGGACCGACTCTTGGGGGTGCCCTTTACGGGCTGGGCGGATACGGTCTGCCGTTCGCAGTGCTGGGTTCTGCGCTGTTCTGTGCTGCCATCATGAGCTGCCTCGTGCTACCGAAAGGCAATGACGATGAAGACTTCAAGCCTACTGGAGGACGTAAGTAACTAGATTGGTTGGCATGATGTACCTAATTACTAGAAGGAAGCAGTCTGCTAAGTAACTGCTTAATCCACAGTATGGTGTTCCTTGTGGTAAGGGAGAGTGACTTACCGTATTACTGCAAAAAATAACTTTTTCAGAGTGGAGCTTTTCGAACTGAGCTAGGACTCACCTGTGCCGTAAATATAACATTTATATAGATATTAAAAACATATCTATGTTAAATAACGTATAGGTGTATACGTAGCGTATAACCGAATACTATAATGCATTGTTATTTTCTCCCTACAGCAACAATGCTCACGCTCCTCAAGATCCCTGGCGTGTTTATCGCGGCAATAAGTATTATTTGCACGAGTATGAGTATCGGGTTTCTGCAGGCGACCCTTGAACCACATTTACGACAGGTAAAATATGTATAAATACTTGTTAATTTAACATTGTTTATTTGCCATTATAAAACCAACCCTCAAGGCAATAAATGTTTAATACTAAATTCAAATCAGGTAATATCCGAACTTAATATAATAATATGTAGGTATTTATGATTCGAAAGAACTGAAACTTTAATTAAATAGGTAGATACTGTGTGATACTTTGGAAGTTGTTTTGCAAAAGGCCTCACGAATGAAATCACTATTGCAATGCACGACGAATTTTCTTAATATCTGTCCATGAATTTTATTTTAACACTTAAAGTGGGTTGGAAGGGCATTTTTCGAAATGATTTAAGAATGTGTGTTAGTTTTAATCTCATATAGCTCAACAAACAGCCTCAAACAGGGCCAGATAGTAAGATTCACTTTATAGAACGGCTTTTCCAGCAGTGGATTAAATAGGCTGAAGACGTTTCTAAGGCTTTTTACCTATTTAATTTTTATTGAGAAACACAAATGAATAATACATTCGCATTTTATCATCAAGATTAGACGTGATAATAAATTGACCTTCGTCAATAAGGCGTGCACCCCATACTTTTCTGGTTGCTTATTGAAAACCTTCCGCTTACTCTACAGTTGCAGCTGGCCAGTATGTGGGATTCAAGATAAGCAATACAATAAAACGTAATTTTTTTACTGTTTTTCGCTAAGTGAATGTAAGTTTTAGTGATTAATAAACATATTTTTTCCTCATGCCAACTTGTTCTGACCGTCCAGTTCAAATTCTCCCCTGCTGTGCTCGGGTTGATGTTCGTGATCAACGGCGGCGTGTACGCGGTCTCAGCTCCGGGCTGGGGATGGCTCTGCGACCGGCCCTTCTTCAAGCCGAAGTACGTCACCGCCATCGGCTGCGTCTTCATCGCTGTGGGCTTCATGATGATCGGGCCTGCGCCTTTCTTGATGGATCAGACGTAAGTAATAGTTTACAGAGATGCCAAAGTTGGCAGGAGCTGGGTGCGTGACCGGCCCTTCTTCAAGCTGATGCAATTATACGTATTATATTGTCATCGGTTTGTCTTCATCGCAGTGCGGGGTTCATTAACGAACCCACACCTTTCTTGAAAGATCCAAAGTGAGTCATAGAATCCGAAACTTCACCCGCACCTTGACTGCCGCGACGGTGGCCATGCCCTGGCAGTCTGTAATTTTCACCAAGATAATCCTCCGTGCTACCAATATTCATGTGGTTTCTTTGTTTGGGTGTTTTAATATTTTCAAGCATGGATTTTGAAATATTCACAGGATACCTACTTAGTTTGTAGTTAAACTAAAACAGTTTTTTTTAAATACTGCCCACAATAAATTTCTTTTTATTTCTTAAGGTACATGTGGGTCACAGTGGCGGGGCTGATGCTGCACGGGCTGGGCATGGGTAGCCAGCTTGTTGCCTCCTTCTCAGACGCTCTAGGCACTGCTATGTAAGTACTAAGATTAAGACAATACGTTTCTGAGTTTTTTTCTTTACTCTGTGCTGTTTAGCCGCAAATAGCTTTGACAGCTTTATCAAAGTTTAGGCTGATGGCAAAAGGCCCTCCACTTCAATTTAGGTGCATACAGTGCCTTTGGGCACTACATAGTGAGGTACCGACCTTAGCTTACTGAATAGTCCGCTCCATCTCTTTTAGACCTTATCTTGGTCTCCTCAACTATCCACGCCGCTAAGCACGGTCAGTGTTCTGCTGATGCCTTCTCGTTTCATGACCTTGTTTATTTGTCTTACAAAGTTCGTCCCCCCAAATCCAAGGCGAAAATACTATTTCAGCGCAATTTTGGTGGCATGAGCACTGAGAATTTGCGGCAGGATGCAATAAACATCGATTGGTCGGTAATACACAATACCACTGGCATTGATGAGAAGGTCAACATATTCAACTCCCTTCTTAAACAGCTTTTCGATAAGCATGCTCCTGTTCGACCGGTTAAGATGAAACATTTTCCTGCTCCCTGGCTATCTGATGACCTCAGAGCTTTGAGAAACAAGAAAAATGCTGCAAAATCAAAGTTCAAGATGGAGCCATCGGACAAAAACCGCGAAAAATACAAAATGATAAGAAACCGCTGCAATAGGTTGTGTAGAGACGCTCAACGGCGCCATATTCACGAATCTGTTGAGAACGGTAACCTTACAAAAGTATGGAAATTCTTGAGATCGCTAGGAGTTGGAAGATTACGTAGTGAATCCACCCCCCAAGATATTAATATTGACCTCTTAAATTCCCACTTCTGCTCATCTACCTTCATTGATGATACTAGAAAGCGTGACACTTTAAATAAACTGTCTTGTCTTCCAACTCTTGATTTTTCTCCTTTTGTCTTCAGTCAAGTTACTGACTGTGATGTTTTGAAGAACGTTAAGGCTATTGCATCTGATGCCGTCGGTAACGATAGTGTTAGTCGTAAGATGATCGTACCCCTCCTCGATGTCCTAAATCCTATTATTACCCACATCCTGAACTACTCTCTCCTTTCGAGCACCTTCCCACTTATATGGAAAGATGCACAGGTAATTCCTCTCCCAAAAAAGTCCAACCCTGAATCATTCTCCGATTACCGCCCTATTTCCATTTTGCCGTTTCTGTCCAAAGTCTTGGAGCGTGTTGTACATGATCAGCTTAGTCACTTCCTTTCCAAATACAACCTTTTAAATCCCTTCCAATCTGGATTCCGTCCCGGTCATAGTACAACTACAGCTTTAGTAAAGATTACTGACGACATTCGGCGTGGCATGGACTGCCGGAGCCTGACTGTGTTGACGTTGCTTGACTTCAGTAACGCTTATAATACGGTTGACTTCGACATCCTTCTTGGCATTTTGCGTTCTCTTAACATATCTCCGGCGGTGCTTGACTGGTTTCATAGTTACTTGCATGGGCGCCGGCAACGCATTCGTGCTGAAGACTCGTTTTCTGCATGGCGCGATATTTCTGCTGGCGTACCGCAAGGTGGTGTCCTGTCTCCTCTTCTTTTTTCTGTTTTCATAAATTCTATTACTCATAATCTCTCTTCTTCTCACCACCTTTATGCAGATGATCTCCAAATATATTCGCAGGGTAGCCTTGAAAACCTTCATGGGGTAGTCGGAACTATTAATGCTGATCTGGCACGTATTCTGGACTGGAGCATGGCCTTCGGTCTTAAGGTGAACCCGAACAAAACACAAGTTATTGTCATTGGCAGCTCGTGGTTGATATCAAGGATCGAATGGGAGTCGATGCCGCCTATTGTATTTGATGGGATCCAGATCTCCTATAGCAGCATAGTGAAAAACTTAGGTGTCTTTCTTGACAGTTCGTTGAGCTGGGAGAAACAGATTGGTGAGGTGAGCAGAAGAATGTTCGCATCAGCAAGTTCTCTCAGTAGACTCCGCCACTTCTTACCTATACCCACCAAAATTGCACTTGTGCAGGCCTTGCTGCTGCTAATTCTTGACTATGCTGATTGTGCCTATTTAGACATCACTGAAAATTTTCTGAATAAACTCGAGCGCCTTCAAAACTTCTGCATACGCATTATCTTCGGGTTACGTAAATTTGATCACGTTTCTCAATTCCGCGCTCAGTTAAACTGGCTAACCATACGACATCGCCGTGATCTTCATATTTTGGCCCTATTGTATACTACTTTGTTTAATCCCCGTTCGCCTCCTTACCTTAAGACGCTGTTTCAATTCATGCAGCCTACCAAAAGTGAAGGCATGCGGTCTTGCCGGAAACTCCACCTGACAGTCCCTCCGCACTCTTCTAGCTATTATTCTCAATCCTTTGTTGTTCGCTCAATTCGTCTGTGGAATTCCTTGCCTTTAACCATTCGTCAATCTCAATCCTTACCTATTTTCAAATCTCAGGTAAAGTAATACTTCCTCTCTCTCTGACTTCGTGTTTTTTTTTTTTTTCTTTGTTTACGTTCCTTTTACATATGTTTCTCTCCTAATTTAGTTCGTTACACAAGGAAACTGGTGCTAGGTAATCTAAAACAATATATGTGTGTATACATAGATGTATTTATTTATTTATTTTTATATTAGCATAATATTCAAATGTAATTACTATTTTTTTTCCATAGCTTTTGCGCAGCCTAACTCGTCCTCTGTTTTAAATCTCTCTGCCGAAGGTTGTCTGGAAGAGATCGCTCTGTAGCGATAAGACCGCCTAAATTGTACTAAATATTTACTTTTTTGTTTTTACGTGCTGTAAGTATTTGTTTGTGCAATAAAGATTATTTATTATTATTATTATTATTAATAGTCCAAATTATTATTATTTTGACATTACGGCAGAGTACCACCACTTTGTACCCACGTTGCTACGTGTCAGAATTCGGGGACGAACCAAGCAACCGCTCGCTAAACATTCACATCGGAAACACGAATCAGTCGCTGACGTGACCCAATCACCGACAGCAGTAATGTCATAAATCATCGTCCCAAAAGCAGAAACCACAGGCTCCTTGATAAACGCACGAAATTGCATTCGTACGACTAATGGCACGATACGTCCGTGCACTTAAAGAAAGCCTCAAATCGAATTATAATGAGGTTCGCGAAATGTGTAATTTTTTATTCATCAATCGTTAAAATTCTTTGTAAATAACAAGACATGTGATTATGACTACGCGATATTAATTTTAAATGCGTATTTTGAACTCATTGATAAGATATAGACTATAGAGGAGAATAAATGAGGGGTAGCGTCCACGTATTTTATATAAAAATTTGAAGATACGTTAAATGGCGCCGTTCATGACCTAAAAGGTCGCGGGTGCGATTCTCGCACCAGAAAAATCTTGATGAAACATATATTTGTGTTGTGTCTAGATGCGAGTGGTATGTACTATTACTACTTGTGGTTTTTATAACACAAAAGATAACCCTTCTATGGGACGGAATAATCGTAACTGTCTCAATTTATGAAAGTTATTTTATAATATTACATCTTAATACGATGAAAGGTGATTAACGAAAAATAAGGCAAGGATGAATGGATCTGTTGGGAGGGTAAGGCCTAGACGGATGTACTTAGGACAAGTCCAAGACGTACTTAGCAAAGGTCAGGTCAGGAGTACCCATAATCGACGAGTATGTATGGATGGATTAAGATGGACTACCTCATAAGAGCGGAAAAAGCGCATGTGCCAGGACCGTAGAAAGTGGAAATATTTGGTCTCTGCCTACCCCATTGGGAAAAAGGCGTGATGATATGTATGTGTAAATACATACGGGATGAAACGGGCTTCCGTGATTTTACCGAACTATTAACTTTTTTTAATATAAAATGGTGTTAATTGTTTAAGACTTGTATAAATTATCACTAGTAACGACGGCAATTTCCTTTTTAACATCAATCAAACTTTGATACTGTTTAATAATGACATTTAATATAATATGTTTGTTTTGCTTATCAAAAACTGTGCTCGTTCGGTACCTATCATATGATTGTTCTAAGAATCTCATTTGGACCCAACGTGGTAGGTGGTGACCTAATGCTATCAGAATGGTTTAGGCGTTTTGAATGTGTTCCATTACCGCGTTCGTTGCAAACTTTTTATACTTAACACAATGTTGGTGTTCTGAAAAATCTAAACTTTCCTCTTTGAATGAGGAAGTAAATTCTACTCATGTCGTGTTTTAATGATAAGCACCTTGACATTTAATACCTAGAAGGTAGTAGTGTTCATTGTATTCAGCATAGTAATATCGGTTTTATTTAATTTAGATGTTCTTTCCAATCAAAACAAAGTATCTGTCTGTCTAGTTTCATTTACTTTTTTAGCCCCATTTGACGTTTTTTGACCGCAAAGATGATATGATCCAGATATGAGGATAACATATCCAGTAATGCAAAGCAACGAGCTCCTCAACCTCATCTCGAAGGCCTGCAAAAATCACGCCCATTTGCAACTAATAAAAAGAAAACATTAATGTTTTTCAGAGCAAATGGTCTTCCAAACTCCATCGAGACGTACGGCTTGGTGTCAGGCATGTGGACCTCCACGTTTGCTCTTGGCGCTTTCATCGGGCCCACCGTGTCAGGTGTTCTCTTCGACTCCATTGGCTTTCAGAACTCCACAGCATTTGTGTATGTGCTGCACCTTTTTGTGGTAAGACGTCATTAGTTCTTAATAGTTTTGAAATGATTCTTAAATTCAAGAAAAATCAGATATGCATGGCACTATGAAGACACCAGCCATACTCCTCATACTAACCTAGAACGGAATTAACGATCATACTTCTATCATGATGTATGATGACCCCCACCACGCCCACCGCCCTCTGCCCTTATCCTCCTTGTGAGTTGGTTCATTTAATAACAGGATAGAATAAATAAAAGTGTAAGTTCAGGATTACCAGTTTGATAGAAGTTATCTTCAAGAATTAGCTATTAATAAGGTATTATCTTGTTCTCACATTTCCTCTGGAACGAGATTTTACATAAAGTTTACAGAAATAAGAGAGAGAGAGATATAGGCCTCTGAAACGAAGGTGAGATGACCTATCTAATTATTCCATCGAGTGGCAGACCTTTTTTTTTTTTTTTTTGCGTCAGGAAATGCATTTAGGCATTCCCAAGGCCCTGGGTTCGGGACACCTGGGATATGTGGGACTCTGAACTCCTGGGAAAACAGAGACCCCTACCCACTAAAACCTGACGGTGGTCATCTTCGGCGCAGAATGGAAGGGACCCGGGATCCCCAACGAGGGAGAGACTCCTCGCAGGACCCTTCGGCGCGCAAGGCCGCCTAGCAGCCAGCCTCGGGAGGAGCAAGCTCAACTCCAGTGCACGATAACACAGACCACTGTGTCCGAAGACACGCGTTACCGTCTTCCTCGGGATCGCAAACCGAAACACACGCAGGCCCCCCCGCGTGCGCTTCGCGACCCGGCGGAGAGAGGCGGAACACAGTGAGACTCTTAAATATGTATGATCTGAACATTATTGTTATACCTGTGATTCACAATAAAGTTTATTTGTATTTTGTATTTTGGTCTTTTAGTCGCCTCTTACGACAGGCAGGGATACCTCGGTAGTATTCTCGTCCCCTAACCGCAGGGAACCGCGGGGATTACGCACCACCACCCCGGCGGCCTCGCCTCCGACGTCGGGCGGGATTGTCCAGCTCGCGCTGGCGCTCGGCGCTCTCCTTCTGCGACACGACGGCGTCGGAGAAGGAGAGCACCGCATCCCACGAGCTCGCGCTCGCCACCATGACAGAAACCACGGATGGCAGCGAGAGGTCGCGCCCGATCGAGGCGGGGAGCGTCTCGCGCTCGTTTGCCCAAGCTGGGCACACCTCCAGCGTGTGCTGCGCCTTGTCCTCGCTGGCATCGCAGTGGTGACAGGCATCGCTAGCCTCCCGTCCGATCCGGCACAGATAACTCCCGAAGCAGCCGTGCCCCGTGAGTATCTGCGTCAGACGGTACGTTACGGCGCCGTGACGCCGATTCAACCACTGCGTGAGGACAGGGCGGATTGCCTGGACCGTGCGATGGCCCGATCCGGGATCCGCGAGCCGCACATCCCAGAGCTCCACAGCAAGTGTACGGAACTCTTCCAGCCAAGATGACACCTGGCTTGGGGTAACCCCGTGGACTGTGGACCCACGCGCCTCCTCCCGGTAGTGAAACACCGCCGAGAGGGTCCTCGCATCAAGGTCCCAGGGGAGTGTGCCGGCCAGCACACAGGCCGCCTCGTATGAAGTTGTGCGGTAGCCCCGTATGATCCTGACTGCCATCGCCCGCTGCGGTCTCCGCAGTTCGGTGATACACCGGCTTGTCAGGGTGTCGGCCGAGACAGGTGAGCCGTACAGGGCCATGGACCGCACAACTCCCGCGTAAAGCCTCCGGCATGAAGCCTTCGGCCCCGCGATGTTGGGCAGCAATCTGCCTAACGCGGCCGCCGTTCGCACCAGTTTAGGCGCCATCGAGTGGCAGACCTAGGCTAACGAGAGGGAGATGTGGAGAAATATTAGGGCGACCATTGCCCAGCGGTTGGATGTTATAGGTTAAATAAAAAGAGGTCTAATATAACAGGGTACTCTTTGTTATAATTTTTATAACAAAGAATACCATGTTAATTAGGCATTAACAATGTTATAAAAATTTAAAAAAATGTTCCGAAAAGAGCTCTGTCTGTAAAATGCAAGTCAGGAAAACTCTCCGCCTTAGCATTTGAATTTTCTCTATCTAAATACAATATTAACCAAGGTGATCGTTCACAGCTGGTCATAGTGATGCTGTTCTTATGGACGTGTGACCTCAGTTCCAAGATGGATGTGTCGGTGTCAGCCGGCGACCTGCTGCAGCTGGACGGAACTCTTGACGAGAGTGTGCTGATTGGAGACAAGTTCCTACCGCCTCCGGTGAGCAGGACAAAGAGGTAAGGGATTTTATAGAATCAAGAAGGATACATGGCATCAATGGAGTCTGAAATTACTCCCTGAAGCATGGACATGTGCCTAAATAGAAAACGTTAGCTCGACGATTTTTTACGTTCGGGCTGCGCCATTTTCCATTCTATTTTAATTGAGTTTATAAAAAAGAAAGAAAGATAAGTATAAATCTACGTGTTTTTGGTATCCGTTGCCATTAAAGTTGAGCGTGTTATAAATTAAGCGACGTTAAAAGTGAAACACTGCATTTCTTATTGACACTCGAAGTACGTAGGTACACTCGCTTCATCTTTAACATCTACAACTTGATTAATTTGCCTATCTTTCTTTTGAAAATTTTTAGGAAGTGGCGTCGTGGTTCAGGTTCACTATAAGTATAATATTCATAAGTGTATCAAAAGAAATACGCGAAGTAGATTAATGAGTGACTTCATGACAGATAAAGGTTATTCCTTAATGTTTATTTTATGAAAGCAAAAGGAGTAGACTTAAGTAACATAACTTGGGTGAAGATTTGTGTGGTGTGTGCTTTATATGATTTCTCTGTTCCCAGCCGTCGCTGCGGCATCAGCGTGGAACAGTCCCGCCCTCCCGCCATGAACAGCCTTATAGCTTGCTCCAGCTACAAGAACAGAAGAAGCCCCTGGACCCAGCGGACCCCTCGCTACAGACCCACCTACGGCAGCTTGGACCATCGCTTCAGAGGAGCTTATGGCACATAGATATTGCGCCTATGTATATTTTGTGTGTTTATGTACTAAGCTTTGTATAAATTATGTTTAATGGTATAACAAAATAAAAAGACCCCAAATAGTTTCTAATTTACCTTTTTTTTTTTTTTTTAAGTAGGGGAAATGCCTTACGCATACCCGTCCACCGGGGGGCGGACGGGTTATGTCGAACTCTCCACTGGGGGGGACTTCCTATTAAAGGAAACCGCCCAGTGGCCTACCGACTAAAAACCCTACTTCTCCCTCTCATCGTCCATAGTGGGGGAGCACGGTAAGTAGCACGAAGCCTTCTACGCGTTCCCCCGGAAGTTTCTAATTTACCTTGGAATCCGAAATCTTGAGCTGTAGCTATAACAACAGAAGAAGCCCCTGGATACAGCGAATCAAGTGCTACAAACACTTACGGAAGCCTCGACAGCAGAAGCAGTGTGTGAAGCAGTTCAGGGGGTATATTTCGGCTTGCTTACCCTACACGTGAAGTGTGGATAAATTTCGTTAAACTCGTCTATATGAGTGGATTTTAACATTGGGTCGATAAAAAATATTACCTGGTATGTAAAAGACATTTTTGTCAAAGTGATCTGATATCTTTCCTTAAATGCTTTTTTATAGTCAAGAGTCAATTATAGAGTCCAGTCCATCTATCTGTCACTTGCACTTTGGCCTTAGCAAGACTTTTTTTCTCTGACCGACAGAAACTTTGCACCACATGTGCATGATATCATCTTGTTTTTATGTGGTTTCCTTGCTGGTTTGAATAAAAGAGGCTCTATTCCCAGTAGTGGGATAGTATATAGGCAAATTTACTATCCTTTTCTTTTTGTTTAAGAGCTGTTCAATCAAACAAATAGTAGGTTTGCTGCATAAGATGCTTTACGTGATACAAGATTTGCTGAATGAATTATTCAGCTAATGCAAATCACAAAATAATCCTTAACAGGATATTAAAAAATAACCGGTTACTCAGCTGGGTTTAATTCCCTATTGATCACACCTGTCTGGAAAACTTAGTCATTTTAATCATTAAAATCTTTTTTCCTCTATTAACGGAGGGATATGCAGAACGCCTGCAGATAATGGTGACCTCATATTTTCTAGTCATATACATACATACCATAACGACTTTATCCCGAACGGGGTAGTCTGAAGCAAGTGACCGTTGCCGTCATGGTGAACGGAACTCTCAGAAGCCCACTTTTCACCAATGGTATTAGAACCCTACGTGGTAGGTGCTGAGCCTTTCGCCGCTATCCGGCTTGATTTGGTTTTTATCGATGTTTTCCATCACCGGAGAGTAAGTCGGAAATATAACAATGAACACAAAGATTTTGGTTCTGACCAGATTTGAACTCCGGACCACACGATCCGCGATCCGAGTTAGGGTGCTCAACTACTAGGCCACGAAGCTCTCTCTTCTAGCCATATGACTCCTGATATGAATCCTGCTTTAAGCACCGGGGGTCGGGGGTTCGACTCACCCATGACAAATATTTATCAGACTAATATTTGTGTTGTTGAATTTAGAAATATTTAAGAATGTTTATCAGTCTCTGATACCCACTGTACAAGCTCTGCTTAGTTTGGGGTCAGATGATCTTGGTGATTTGTCCTATATATTAATTTATTTATATAATATAGAAAACTGCAGAAAATTCAAATTCAGCAAATACGATATTAAAACGTATTGAACGTTTTCCTAAAAATGAAGTCAGGAAAAGGTTTTCTTTAAATTCTTTTTTTTAACGAAATAAAGTGCCACTATTCTGAATAAAAATTGGATTGGCAATTTGTGGTGTTATTGGTATTCAAGAATACATACAAAAAGGATACCTAATTACTTAATCCAACAAGCATTAAAAACTAAATACTGCGTGTCGACCTGATTACTATTGACAGTGAGTGAAAGGGACATTTGTTATGCTAACTATACAGGGTTATCTGATTAAACGTCGAATACTGTGCAATAGGTTAGATACTACCGACTAAAATATACTCAGTGCCGGCCTAGCTAATTTCTCTACATTATAAAATAGCTTGTAGTATCTCGAATTTTTAGT